>CM051692.1:6250248-6447748 GCA_028022725.1 Lycodopsis pacificus
TGAGGTTTTATAGTTAAATGTATTGAGTTACTAATATTTACAACTTTATTTTATTTTATATGCCAAAGGTCATTGAGAAATCTGTCAGTTTAATGTTTCGTGTTTCAAAAGAAAGACATTTTCTGAATTTAGAAGAGCCGTTAATTCGGCACCTTTTATAATCCACTCATTTCCATAAAATCACATCAGATTTTATTTAACAACTAAGTTACATTTGTAGGGATAAAATGCTCATCCCCACACAGCCACTCAGTCTTCAGTCATGAAAGCAACAAGATGCAGGTGTTGACTTTACTATTACACAACTTTCATTTTGACACAAGTTCAGAGTCAACGGCATTCTGTTGCATCTGTTTGCATTCTGTAGGTGGGACCGCATGCAGGTGGGGATGGGGGGGGACTTTAAATCAGAAAGGAACTGCTCTCCAGTCAGCAGTATTTAAACAACGTCAATCAATTTCAGCTTCGTCCGCCGGGTCCTTCTGCTCTGTTTTCTGTAGCAACTCGGGGCCGAAATATTTCGATCCGCCAACGCCCACAACAGGAACAGAGGACGACATCATGGGAGAGGGGAAGTACTCCCGGCTGTGGACGCCTGGATACGCTCTGAAATCCACTCTGGACGGCGCTGATGGGATGAAATACTGGGCTGATGCTGCGGAGAAGCTGGAGTAGGGATACAACAGAAAGCCTCCAAAGTGGGAGAGGCTCACCAGGTCCTGTTAACAAGGGAAGAAAATACAACATACAACACATTATCTGCTGTAAAGGAGTTAATTAAAGTGACAAGCACCAGACATAAGTGTAATTTTAAGGTACTTTCAGAAGAAAATTTTATTAATTTGACAGCTGTGACTTTGCCAATTCAGATCATAAAAAATAATGAGTTTATAAAATACTTAACTGAGTTAAAATTGGCTCCCCGTCGACAGACTGTAACATTAAAATGCTGCGTATACACATTAAAGGATGGTTTCACAAATTTTCCCATATGAGCATTTAAAACGTTTTTTGTCTCACTTTAATCGTTCTTCCTGCAACTGGATGAAGATCCCTTCCTGACGCACTTCCAATGTCAGTAATGGAGGACAAAACCTACAGTACTCCTTCTGTGTAAAATAAGCAACGTTGAACTTCGGTCGTACTTTCCACATGGATGGCCTTCACGGACATGAGCGGATGTGGAATCGTGGTGAGGGAACGCTTGGATCTTTGCTGCTCCGAGCGGGTTTCTCCTCACATCTATCCAACGTTCTCAGAGCTCCTCAGAGTTCTGCACCTTGTGTCAGCATAGTTAGAAGATGTTGGTTGAGGGAGAGGGCGAAAAGCTGCCACACAGAACCCCCCGCTGAGGGTCGTGTCGGCCATCGCGGATGCGGAAGGCATGAATCACCCTTTAGTATGAGGCTTCAGCGGACTGAGTTGGAAAATTCTTTTTCCTTTTTCAAAATGTCATCCTTGAGTAACAATTACAAACACACAGATACAGTTCTGCACTTGATTCATGGAACACAGACTAAAGCGTCACACTAGCTTCAAATAACAACGTAAAGTACTTCAACTTTACTTTTCTCCATTCCAGAGTTTTGTTCTTTTACTCCTACTTTTACTAGCATTAGAAATTTAGATCATAAAAAACAATGATGTGTTCAGGACATGGTTAATGGCAAAACATGAAAATGCTGTTTACATTTTATTATGCTAATAATAATAATGATCACTCAAGTATTAAAATATGCACCAAGCCTGAAAGAATATTAAAGCTACTCCAAGCAACATTATCATTTTGTGTCGATTTTGGCGGTCCCTTTTGACAAAAGCGGTCGTGTTTGCAAGTACCAGAGTCCCTTTAGAAAACCTCTTATTTAACTGCAGCGGGGTCTGACAGTCGGCCCCGCGCCGTCCTGGTTCTGATTCTCAAGTTCCTCACTTCCCTTCAGCAGGCGCAGCAATATGGCCTGAGCCACCGGCAGCGTGGTGTCGCTGTTGGCTCCCAGCCGACCGGCAGCGAGGACAAGCTCTGCTCCTGGCCGGAGGAGGAGGAGATGCTGCTGCCGGGGGCAGAGCTCTCCGCCTCCTGCAGTAGCTCCGACTGCAGGTCAGCAAAGCTGGATCTGGGTCTGTCCGCGGTGGGCTGGTCGCTGCTGGAGTTTGAGCTGAAGGAGTTTCTGGTCAACCTGCACCACTTCAAATGGTTTCGTCTGACAGCCAGCCTTCTGGCTGATGGTCTGGTTCTCTTATGTAGGTAATTTAGAGGCATCAGTATTAAATGAAGACCGTTTACAACCAGCTAAAAGTTCCTTGTAGTAATGTTAAGTACATTTTACTGATACTTCTTCTGTACCTAAACTTAAGTAAGATTTTAAATGACGGATTTTGAATTATATCGGGGGCGTTCCTTCAAAGTGGTATTGCTACTTTTACTTCTAAGATCTGAAATTCTTTTTCCACCACTGGTTTGAACATTTACTCTGAGTAATAGTGAAATGTAAAACACTGAGTTCTATAAGCACGTCATGTGTTTTTAAAGAAGCGTTCCGCTGGTCTGTGTACCTGTAGCGGCGCGTGCTGTCGAATGCCGATGGGGAACCCTCGAGCTCCCGGAGTCCTGGCGGGTGCTGCCAGTCTCAGTCCGCACGGCGCTGCTCCGTCCACGGCGGCGCGGCCATTCCAGCCGTTCACCTGGGCTGAGCCGAGAAGACCGTCGGGGACACTCGGATCCTGCAGATGTCGGTTCACTTCCGGTGGATAAACGAAGCTGTGTGCGACACCGCAGCGTAGTTTGCCCACTTGTTCCCTCTCCGACTCTCGTCGCCCATAGACGTGGCGTCGTCTGGGGTCCGTTTCTTTCTGCCCCTCGACCGGAGTCTCCGCTGTGGAGACCTTAGGCTTAGTCTGCGTCCCGCTCACCGCTTGTCCAGGACCGTCCTCAACATCATCAGCTCTGTCACTGCCACTTTCATGAGCATCTTGAGAAGAAGAAGAAAAAAAAGACGCATGGGAAAGTTCGTTTTGATTCATGTTCATGGACTCACCGAATGTATAAAGTTAGCATGATAATGTTTCTTCTTTACCTGGAGATTTAGAATCGTCTGAATGTCGTGGAGATGATTCCTTCACAGGTTCACATTTCACATCAGTCGTCCCCATCTCTTTAGACTTTTGTGATGGATGTTGTAGTTTCCTGATGTAACGAAGAAATAACTATCTGTGATGATACATAAAATAGCTGATGATTCGAATCATTATTGGAGAACCATACAGCGAGAATTCCTTCAATTAGAAGTGGATTATTTGTGCTGCATATTCACCATATCTTTCAAGGGGGAGTCAGTGATTCTGGAGGAAGATTGCTGGTATTTGAACTCAACATCCAAACAAATACCTTACTCCAGATAAACCGTCCCTCTCGCTCCCATGCCTTTCTCTCACATCCATGGCCTTGGTACGAAAGCCCTGAGGGGCAGGTAAGAAAAAGAAACATTTTGCGGATCCATTTTCCAAGTTGTTTTCTCTCCTGTGTTCATGATTCGACAACAGGCGAGAGAAAAAAAAGCTCTTGCTGTACATTTTCTAAGTTACTTTTTTTATCTGTGAAAACAGGTAGGAGAAAAAGCTTTATGTGTTTTTTGTTGTTGTCATAATCACTTTCCTAAGTGTTTGTTGTAGAAATACACAAGAGGCTGAAGTGCAAAGTACCCTACAAACTAAATAGGACTAAAAACATTCATGTTTTCTTAGGTGAGGTTTTCAGTCCTATTTAGAGCATGGAGTGTTGGCACGTGTCAGCCTCTTGTGGACAAAAAAAGTACAACAACAACCTGTTTCACGATGAAAAAAAATAGGAACACGATGATCGAAACCTTTTTTGCACCTGTTCTTAAGTCATAAACACAGGAGAGAAAACTATTTGGATTAGACTCAGAAAATGGATTGCCAGATTTATTTTTCTCACTTGCCTCTCAGGGCTTCCATACATTTGTTCAGCATATATAAAGAAGGAACAGTATGACCGTGAGGATAAATCTGCTAAATTTGAATAAAGGTGTATTGTTTGTCCACTCAGTGTTGACCAGAGTGCCCGTTCCAGTGTAAAACTGACTTGGTAATACTGGAAGCTGCATGTTGACTTTCACAGGCTTGGGCCGTGAGCTTCTCTCTGAGTGCTCCATTCTACCAAAGAGGACAAAGCTTTTCTTCAGCTGCTCTGGCAAGTTTATGGTTTGACATGTTTCAATTTGCACTAACTTCGCTGCACCTTATAACTTTGGAGATATCGTTCTGTGGTTTTACCAGATAGCAGATGCAATGCATGTAAGCAATTCAAAATGAAATTGTTTTCGTGTTATTGCTGTCAACATCATGCTCAGGGTGAAAATACCCTGAATGATTCTACAATTGAATATTATTTCATGGATTCATCAAAAATAATACAAAGTTGATCTTTTCCATATATGTGAAGTGATCTTCAGATATTTAGAAAAGGAAAAATAATATTAAATGAATTGCTAGATTTATTATCAATTAGTTGTTATGCCATTTTTCTCTGCAAAAAAATCCAACCAACGAATGTTTCAGTTTGTGTCTCTGGTTAATTAAGTCAGGAGCTATTAAAGCCCACACACAAAGGTCACCAGATCAGCTTCCTTTCATTTAAGAAATGTTCCAAATGTTTTTCAAGCAGATTGGATTTCTGTCATGCTCTCTTCACCGGTCTTTTAAAACGATTCATTGACAAACTACAATTCACTCTGAACTCTGCTGCCAGGCTTTTTAACTACAGAGCGAGAAAGAGAGAGTATCCGTCCAATTTTAGTTAACCAATGTCTTTTAGGATTGGTTTTTAACTTCTTTTACTTTTTTACAAGGCTCTTGATGCTTTGGGACCGGCCTACATTACTAATCCATCATGGCCTCTTAGATCCTATGCTGCCCTTTCTTTTTCTTAATTTCCAACAATCACACAAATAAGAAAATCTGCAGCTCGGCGGTTTTTAACTATGCACCAACACTATGGATTTAAGGTGATAAGAGATGCGAGCTCTGTCAACATTTTAAAACGACAATTGAAAAGGTATTTATTCATCAACAACCTGCCACTCTTCTCTTGTTTGACACTAATCATATACATGTTGTATTGTTCTTATTGTTTCCTTTGTTTTAATCATTTACATGTTTTGTTTTGTTCCAATTCCTTCCTTTGTTTTATTGCTTGGTTTTATCGCGCAGTGTTTCGGGTCAATCTGTCTGTTTTGATTTATTCTCTGGTTCCTTCACTTTGTTGTGGAGCGCCTTATATTACTTCCATTATATGGACGGTGCTATATGTATAAAGTATAAAGTTGATTAATATTATTATTATTGTTATTATTATATAATTATTGTTATTATAACAAACAATACCAATATACTCACATACAGAAAGGGGCTATTCTGCATAATGTGTACTTTTATTTTGTAACATTTTGCATGATAACTGTAAATGTCAGCATTCAGATCTGTGGCACAGAGCTCACGGAGCTGGACAATGATGATAATAATAAAATACTCTTTAATATGGCTTTTGCACACTGTAACCTAAATATGAAGGTCTCATTGAGTCATAAAGTGAATGATAACTTGCCTCTTCTCTCTCCTCCCGTTTCCCGTGTCTCGGAATCCCTTCGCGAAAGGATTGTTGTCTATTTTCAGCTGCGTTATCTGAAAGTTGGTGCAAAGGAGGGAAAGAGTTCTTCACTTTGTTGAATTTAGTGATATGCTTAACTAGCAATTGAAAACGCTTCTTTTTTCCCTCCACACCTCTCACCTTGTCGTTTTGGTAAGCCGTCACTGCGATGAACTCGGTCTCGCAGAAGACGTAAGTCCTGAAGGTGCTGTAAGGCAGTTGCAGGATGTCGTTTGTCTTAACGATGTGGAATCGTGGCTGATACTTGTGCATGGAGTTGAGAATTGTCTGCAAATAAAAAAATTATAATGAAGTCAAAACCATATATTTGGGAAATAATGTGGGGGAAAAAATCCTCAATTGTCTTGTTTTATGTCTTTAAATGAATTAATAATGGTAAAGATATAAGCAGGAACATAATATTAAATTCAATGATTGCTTCATGCTTCACAGCAAATCTACAATTAAAATTATAAACACATATCTTGGTTATTATTATTATTGAAATTCATTACATTTTCAAAAGCAAAATCAAAACATACAAATCCGTGCTTATCGGACATGTTGTTGGTCAGTTTCAGCTTGTGGAAGTTGACCAATTTGGACATCCACTGCTCGCCCGTGGCCGGGCTGTCCGGGTGGATGTACATGCGTTTGGGCATCTCCGGGTCCGCCTTCCCGGCCACCATCCAGCGGGAGTTGTGGAACTTATATCTGCAGTCGTCGGCCGCCACAATGTCCATCAGAACGACATACTTGGCTTTTCTGTCCATACCGGCGCACCTGGTCCTGAGCGGCGGGAACATGCGTCTGTGTGGAGAGGACAGATAACGGCGTGAGGCGTTCATTAAAACTCAGTAAAGCTTTCCATCCCGTGCGTAAATATTAGACGTTTACTGTACCTCCCGGATTTCGTAATGACCATTTCAGTGGCGCATTTGTGGAACTGTGTCCAAAGGTCGCTGGCTTCCAAATAAACTTTCGGCTCGTCCTCCGTCATCTCCCCTTCCTCCAAAGTCTCAGGAGGCCTGCGCAAAACCAAAGACTCGTGCTCCGGTGGTGACGTGTGAATCACCGGGTCCGTGCTGGCATCCAAACCGAGATCCGATGAGCCTCGGGAGGACAGGGCCGTGGCTGAGAACAGCGAGGGTCCGACCAAGATAGTCCCGTGCAGGGCTGAATCTCCGACTCTCGTGCACGGCACCGAGAAGCTGCGCATGATCTCCAATAGGGGGAAAAAAAGAGGAAACTTTTACGCACGACTCTCGTCAGGTTACACTTTTACGCCACTTTGATTCCTGCGGGATTCACGTATCATACTTTTAAATTATTAAAACTCAGTAAAGGAAGCAGCTTTATTAATATTTGTTTTGCCTGATGTTTTGTCCGGTGTGGTCAGATGCCTCCCAGCCTGCATGCAGCTGATTTGCTCCTTGACACGTTACTGGAGTAGTTCACCCAGCAGTGGGTGGAGTTCCCTGCTGTTGCACTTCATGTGCAAAAGAAAATGCTGCTTCAAGTTTCTTCACTGGCTGATGAAGCTGCTCGGGACAACTTGGAATGAAAATCCAGCCTTATTAATCATTAATTAATCATTAATCATCCTCGCACCAAACCTGAAAAATTACGCGCATAGACCACTTTATCAGAAACATAACTTGCAGTGGCGGCTGGTCAAGAGAGGGCAATGGGGCATTGCCCCACCATGAGCCACACGAAAAAAAAAAATAATAATTATAATAATCATAAATTATACAAATTGTCAATATTTGTGTTTTTTAACTATGGAATGTACCCAGTAATGTGTGTACAATATGATATCTGCGCAAAATATATGCTTTTCCTGCTCGTCCTCTCCCCCTGTGTGCTCGTCTGCTCATGCTCTCTGCCTGTGTGCACGACACGTCTGAGAGCGCGCAGCGAGGGGGGCTTGATCGTTTTTGCCCAAAAGAGACGGGTCTATGAAGCCGTTTAGCCAATTGCTGATTCAAGATATAAATGAGTGACATACAATTTAGCCAATCAGCGCCCTCAAATAGATTCAGCTGTGGGCAAGAACGATCAAGCCCCGGAGCTGCGCGTTCTCGTCAGGAGAAGTCTCGACAGGCGCCCGCGCCAGCGCGACCACTCCTCCTCCAAGACCCGTTTGAGAGGAGAACTTTGGCGGCGATTCTGCAGCCAAAGAGCTGATATCAGATCAGCCTGACCTCACAATCAGACAGCAGACTACATGCGAAGCTTCACTACTTCGTACAAGTCAGTCAATCAACTTCCTTTCTTCCGAAAAGTACGCTGATTACTTCGACATACCATACGTATCCACAGGCAGGGGCGGACTGGCCATCGGGGATACCGGGGGAATCCCCGGTAGGCCGACGGGACTATATTATATGCTTCACAGAACACGTTCAATTTACTCTAATACCGAATAATAAGTCATTACGAATAATAACTTATTATTGACTAATAAGTCAATAATCAGTGAAAACTGTATCAACAGTATAAACTGACATTATACTACTCCTCGCGATCCGAGGACGCCACAGCACGGCTGGACACTACGGTGCTTTTAAAAACGTTTCTCCATAACCGCGGTCTGCGCCGTGCGGTCGTGCCGGGCGTCGGTCGGGGCGACGCCGACGGAGGTGCGAATGGCCGCCGTAGACCGGCGAAATACATGCCGTGTATTGAGTGGGCAGCGCGCCGTGTATTGAGTGGGCAGCGCGCCGTGTATTGAGTGGGCCGGTCTGACAGTAACTCCCGGGCCACTTTTTCCCCCTAAATTAACAGTGAAAACTCATCATATCTTAATTTAACATCAGTATTCATAATTACACTTCATGTTTACTTCTCCTGATCTTTACCTCCTATAACAAGGTCCATACGGGCATCTCAATAAATAAACATGTTATATTATATTGTATTATATTATATAAGTGTTATTTACTGCTTTTTTCATGTTGGAATAAATGTTAAATATTTAACTGCCAAGTAATAATGCGTGTTTGATGCTAAATTTTTTTTGCATGAAATCATACTGGGATGTTTGCTGAAATTGATAGGATGGCCCTCCCTAGAAAAGTTTCCACCAGCCGCCACTGCTTATAAGACATTAACAAAAGAAAATCCCCACGAATGAGCTATGTTTTTATGACGCATCTCTGTACTCTCAGGGCGTTACGCTCACATTCATTTTCAGGGGGCACAGACAAAATATTTCGGGAAAAATAACATTAATAGGCCAACATCTATTTTTAACGTAAGACATGCAGTATGAAAAAGACAGAAGGGCAAATAGAAATAAAGACATGTCTAAAGGACGTACTTGGAGTGGAACAAGGAGATCTTTTCCAGTAATGTATGAACAACTGAGCATGAAACCCCAGATTGTTTTCACTAGAAACGATTTGTCAAGTTGTTAGAACTACATAAACACTCAGTCCACTCACAGTTTTAAAGTGCAGCTTACTCTTTGGCAGAGTTTCCTTCTATGATATCGTTAAGTTATTACAGAAATAACATGAATTAGCTGATAGCGAGGTTCATCATTTTGAAGGCTGGTCAGCGATAGCTAAAATTGAGAAGCTGCTACCTGAATGTTTTTTACTGCTTTGTGCTGCTAAGAGACACAAGAGATAAATGAGTCAATATGGACTCGCCGGTGAGCACAAGTAACTTACTCTGCATATGCAGAGAAACAGTGGCGGACTGTACATTTTATACATGGGCCTTCACTGCTGTCCTGCAGCTGAAACACAGCTCCGGTTATTATTTTTTTCATGTAAAAATGAAGCTCAACACCTATAAATACACGAACTGCAGAGTGCATGAATATGAACATGAATATGCAGAGAGTGTGTCTCCTCTCTTCTCTGACTGCAGATGAGACTGCTGCGCGAGGCTGCTGTGAGAGTGACCGCCTGTGTGACACAAACAGTTTGGGAAACCTCTACCATAAAACCACAACGCGGTGTCGTATACACAGATCTTCTGCTTAAAAGTCCTGTTTGTTTTTTCGACTCGCAATGTGCGTTCACTAGGTTGTACTTAACTATCATGATAAGTGGGATTGGGATGATTTCAATTGACCCGTTGTACATGTTTGTGGTGTTTTTTTAAAACGGAAAATGTTGGTCGTACAACGGGCTAACAGTGACTTGAGGTAATGAAATTAGTTTATTCTCTTTGGAAAATAGAAGAGCAGTAGCCACTGTGCTTAAAGTCCGGTGTCAATGACTGTCCACTTATTTTTAGCGTGTCAGAACTTCTAAGTCGTGGCCTTAGATGAAACAATGGTAAGGGGTAACAGCAGTTTTTCTAAAAGCATCACACCGAGGCTTGTATTTCAGCAGGGACTTTGCTGTGAAATCGGGAAAGGCCTCACACTGGACCTTTTTGTTACAGCTTCCCGACGGCCCTCTGATCGGATGCCTAAGTAAGCACACGTCTTATTCGGTGGTCATTCAAGATATGCAGTGGGTGGCGGAGCTGTCGATGACCCAATCTTTTTCTGGCAGAGAAGCAGGGGAAAACCCTGCCTGTCCGTCAGCCAACTTCAAAGAGCCAGTCGGTAATCCGAAACAGGAACGAGGAGGATGGCAAACAAGACGCCTGGCTGTTATTTGTGGGTTTGGCCCACAAGCTTCGTGTGAAACCTGTCACTGAGGATAAACCCGCAGATCTCCACTGGGTCAGTGCCCAGTAACACTCTCCCCAGTAAAACCCTCCCGTTGCTGGATGGTCCACTTTTGGTGTGGGGATATGGTCCATAAGACGACTGTCAGTCCCTGCTTGGTTTCTTTATATTTAATATAATTCTTTATTCCACCAATTTAGCATTGTCAGACTCACGTTGACATAAAAGAGAGATCAACATGAATGCAGCAGGGCCAGAAATATCACCTTTTTTATTCTTCCTCGTCAAAAGCGCGTGCCTACATTACCCACAATGCAACTCAATCGTCTGATTTGGGTGGATAAGCTCACTTCTTTCAGCTTTTCAAAATTTTGTTATGGTAAGACCTCCAAACATTTCAGAAACCATAATCAGATTTGTGTGTGCATACATTATGATTTATGGTGTAAGAAATAAAACACAAAATTGAGTAAAGTAGAAATCCCCCATAGCAGAGAACAAGAAATGATATCAATACCCTATTTTCTTGGAATTAAATATCTGAAAGCGCAAGATAAATAAATATAATTGGACAGGGAATGAATTAATTAGGAATCAATATTTACTATGGGCAGTATAGTGCATGGTCTAAAGCAGGGGTGCCCACAGTTTTTCGGCTTGCGAGCTACTTTTAAAATGACCAAATCAAAATGATCTACCTACATTAAAAATGCTATATCTATTTATATATATTTTTATATATATATATATATATATATACTGAGTATACTTTATATTTACAATATATGTTGGCGTACCTTGCATAACTGCATGAACCCTTATGGCACAATACAATTCTGTACATTTTTGGTCATCACCTTACACTGATGACTTGCACTGATGCCATATCCACATTAGGCCGTGTGTCGTTGGATGCAGAGTTCTCAAATAGAACCGATCTCCGTCCACACGGGAGTTTTCAGCATTATTCATCAGGTTGATCTGCATCCACACGCAGCCGGGGAAGGCGGACAGCACGTGACCATTAACGTACACTGGGCATGCGCGTGATGGTGTAAACAGGAAGTGGATTGCTTGCTTAGTTTAAAAAAAAATATGACAGAGTAATAAAGTACGTTAGTCTTTAATAATGAAAGGTTGTATTTGATACTTAAGATCTTCCTCTATAAACTCAAACAGACACAGTTCGTGGAAAGTTTTAGAAGTTTTATTTTTCAGACGTAGTTCTCTCTCTCTCTCTCGTTAGCTCCATCGGGGTATTCCTTCATGAGATACGGCATCAGGGGATAAGCTGGGTCACCCAGCAGAAAAAACAGGGGCATCAGCAGATCGCCGATGGTCAAGCAGATCGCTGATCGCTAGAATAACAGCTGCTTCCTCCACATAAATGCAGACTTTTTACTGCACAACAGCTGTTAGTACAACAGGTAATACAGCGTGTACAAAACCGGCGCTATCAGCGTCTCTGGACTCGGGAATTGTCGCTCATCGCTCGAAGAACAGCTCGCCTCCTCCGCCTGTAGGCAATAGCAGCATTGTAACATGACGCATTTAACTCCACAATAGCTGCTAGTACAGACAACACAGCAAGCAAGGTTCATCCTCCTCCTCCTGAATCGCTGCTGGTGCCGGCTGTTTGTTTTCTTCCGGGTACGGGTCACGTGATAGTGAGTGTGACGAATCAGGGACGGAGACGTCATGGCTGGTAATAACCAATCCAGTAGCGAGCACATGGATCGCGTCGACGTACATCCGTATACACCCGTATCTCACGCCTACACTCAACCAAAACCCCGGAGGTCTCAAATAGCTCCAACCTCGGCGGAGTTTTCAGGTTCCTCCGTTTAGGGCGCTCCAAAACTCCGGCGTGGTGTGGCTGCTCAGTGTAAACGTAGGAAAACTGGAGTAATGTGGACTAGGCCTGAATGGGATTGGCCAGAGTTGCATAGTCCGGACAGCAGCTGCTGGTAGCCGCCTCAAGCAGACTTCAAATGATCATCAGTGATGGTGGAACAGTGTTTGGACTTAATGTTCTTCATGTGGGAAAAGGCTGACTCACATAAATGAGTAGAGCCGAATAATGCAGTCAAGAAGGTATCACATGTCCTCATGTTTGGGGACTTTTCCTCTGTGAGAAAACTGTCCATGAGCCCTGGACTTCAGCTGAATGTCAGCTTGCAGTGTCAATCTCATCCTCCACTCCAGACGAGTTCAGGTGAAACAGCGTTGCAGTTTTTGATGCGAGTGAATCAACCTCAATATCTGACCGAAATGTGCAGCACATAAGTGTAGCAACTGGCTCGAGTAAAGCAAAGTCTTGAAAGCGTTTGTCAAACTCTGACAGACACTTGTCAATCTGCTCTGTGTAGCGCGCACTGTCAAGTTACGCACACGCCTTCCGCTGAGTCTCCAGTTCTGACGCGAGGTTTTGGAAGTTTCCCAAATTGTGGCGCTACACCTTTAGCTTCTTTAGCAGAAATACTAATTAGCTCGCCAGAGTTTTGCGGTTGATCGCGCATACGCGGTGACCCGTGTGTTAGAAAATCAAGTGGCAAATGCCATGCGGACATCTCATTTTTTTTAATGGCATGCGATCTACCCGCACTACCTCCGCGATCGACCGGTCGATCGCGATCGACGTATTGGGCACCCCTAGTCTAAAGTGTATAGCGCAAGTTCATGTAAGTGGCTGTGTCAAACTTTTTGATGGTTAAATGGTGCATAATCTGGGTACAAAGTAATGCACAAGGTGCAAAGGGGTTCCATCTCTTAACATTTCATAGTTGGATTTTGGGTGTAACATGAATCAAACCAATGAGAGTGTCATTTTCCTTTCCCTCATGAAGACAGGTGTGCCTGTTATTCAAATGGCAAATTTGGCTAATTGTAGAAGTGAGCTGTTTTCTGCAGTGAAAACATTGTTTTTGAGAGGCTAAACACCAACATCTATTGAAGCAGAATATTCCATAAAATAAACATATATGGATTTTGGAAATGATTGATGAAATGATTTTCAATACATTTTGGCTTTTGAACTTTACAACGCTCTGGAATCATCAGAAATGTTGGGATGTTTGCAGTCAACATGGAACTGCACCACATGCTGCAACACCTCGACTCCCCAGGGATATATGCAAGGGTTCTGTTTGTAGACTTCAGCTCAGTGTTCAACACCATCATCCCGGAGGTACTTCAACCAAAACTCTCCCAGCTCACTGTGCCAGCCTCCACCTGTCAGTGGATCCTGACAGACAGGACGCAGCAGGTGAGGCTCGGAAAAATCACATCCACTACCCGGACTATCAGCACTGGCGCCCCCCAGGGATGTGTGCTCTCCCCACTGCTCTTCCCCCTCTACACCAGGGGCATTCAATTAAAATTCCAAAAGGTCCAGATTGAGAAAATCACCTCGGGCAAAGATCCAGAACACTTGCGCTATGTAGTTCCATATATATATATATATATATATATATATATATATATATATATATATATATATATATACTGAGTATACTTTATATTTACAATATATGTTGGCGCACCTTGCATAACTGCATGAACCCTTATGGCACAATACAATTCTTTCAAAAGACTTTCATTAACTAATGAAAATCAGCTCCAGATTTTCATTAGTTAATTTTCAGTAAATTTGTATTTATTATTACTTTTGTCAGTTATTTCAGTCACCATTGTGGGTAACGGAATGGTACCAACAATTTTGTGCACGTGTGTATGTAGTTAAGTTGTGCCCATGGTGCTTGGAAGAGATTTTCTGAATAAAAATAAATGTGTAGCAATGATTTGTTGTAGTTCACTGTTCACTGTGAAAACATTTGACCTTATGTAAGTATAGATACACAATTTAGTGTTAAAAATACACTTTCACATGTCATTAAACAACACTGCGAGTGTTAGAACTCAACACTCTTAGTGAAAGTAAACACCACAATTTAGTGTTAAAAATACACTGTCATGTGTCATAAAACAACACTGTGAATGTTGAATATTTAACACTATTAAAGATTTAAAATATCAAGTGTTAATTTAACTCGGAACCCGTGAGGATTATATAAACACCGGCAAAGTGTTAATATTAACACTATGCGAGTTAAATTCACACTTCTGATTTTGCTGTGTATGTGCATCTTACTCTGTGAATATTGTGACCCTTGAATAGCAGGAAGATACAACATTGACTTAAGAGCAAGTGTCTGTTGGTTAATGGCAAAATCGCTTTCTGCTGCCTCAAGAAAACAATGTGGCAACAATGTGCCTTTAAACCTAAAATCAGAAATACATATTTCTCCTCTTACCTGTAGTACTCTTTATTTATTTGTTTAGATTGTTTTGGTGTGATATGCCTAGTTTTGGAGATATCGAGATATCGGAACTAGATGGCACTCTGCTTGAGAACACTTCTGGTTATGAGAATATTAAAATAACAACTGGACCCCTGTTGACAATGAGGCTACCAAGACCAAAAGAAAAATAAAAGAGTAAAGATCAGGCGGCAATCTCATGTTCTGCCAAGTGAAGCCAATGCGGAAGTGTCTTAAAACTTGTATTCTTTCTACTGACCAGCAGGGGGCGACTCTTCTTCAATACAGCATGATGTTCATTTAGTAAATGATGGTCCATTTAGAGTCAAATAGACCATAAAGCAGAGTATGCTTTAGGGCGGGCTTACTGTGATTGACGGCATACGGCATACGGCATCACTACGTCACTCCTCCGCATTCAAATATGGTCACTTCCGTTCATTGGTTGCAAAAAACAACCAGTGGTGGGCCGTCAGGGCCTGCAAGGCCTTCTCTGCTGGCCTAAAGAGAATCACAAAGCTATATGTATTAAAAAAGAAAAAAATATATAATATTATATATATATATATATATATATATATTTTATATTTTTTATTTATATAATAATTTTTCTTAAATACACTACATGTATTATAATTTATAAAATTATTTTTCCCATTATCTCATTATCTCATTGCACAGCTACTGTCTTCCTCAGTTGCTCTGCTTCCAGTGCAGCTTGTTTTAAGTAGAGCTTTTATCCAATCAGATTTCACCTCTGTGTCTCTAGGTAAGAACAGAGCCAGAGGCCTGCAGACTCTCACCTGCAGCCAGTGCTAGTAAAGTAAATGGGGACGATATTGTTGATTGTCATAGTGTTCAACCAATCAGATCTTTAGTTTGACATGTTGGGCGTATTCTTTGACGTGTCAGCACCTGCTAGCCGGCCTATAATGACGTCAGCATTACATGCCGCTCAGTGTTCATCTATAGCTTTCCCGCTAGGTGCAGAGTGTGCTGTGAATGGTCAGTGGGCGAGCACGTGACTATCGTGAAACGAAACTTAACAGCCAGCAGAGGCTGATGGGTAGTGAATCACATCACGTGATGCAGTTCAGCCAATCAAAATGCATTCTGACCAAGTGAGTTGCACCATGATAGAGGGTGCTGAGCCGAGGAAAGACATTGCAGAGCAGTACTTTCAACGTTCAAGTTGTGAAAGTAAAATCCTATGATAATCTCTTTGAGTTGCGGCCTGTCATTAAGAAATGACAGTGGATCCCACAGCCCGACCAGCTGAGAACATTATATTTTCCTGAATTTAGGCTTTGCATTTTCTAAATGCTTGAGCGTTATTCAAATGACTCGTACCGAGCGGTACATAGTTACAGCCTTAAAAATGAATAATACCTGTGGTGCCACAATGTGGTTATAAGGTGGTATTTCAGCTGCAAGGACAGCAGTGAAGTCCCAGGTATAAAATGCACAGCCGCCACTGAAAACAACAACATGGCGATGGCCGTATTCCAAGCTGGTGAGGGCGAAATTGCCAAACTCGAGACTTCAAAACAGCAGTCCACAAACCAATGGGTGACATCACGATGACTACTTCTTACAGACAGTCTATGGTACAGATAAGAGTAACGAGTAAATCATGATTTTGAAAGGTGAAAGAAACACTCAAAAAGACAAACTTTAGCAGACGTTTTAGTCTATCAGGAAGCCAGAGCTGATGCGTTATGGTGTGCTGAACACGTTTCTTCTTTTGATACCTTTACTGGAGTCAATTTAGTCATCTGTAGCATCAAGCATCATTTATTCTTTTACAATAATGTTCATGTGCGATCTAACACACCTCTGATCAAGTCTCCCTGTCGTCCTCCTGCAGACTTTATGTCCTCTGACTGGAAATCTTCTCCACGGCCAGGGTCACTGGAGAGCTTCCAAACCCGCTCTGGCAGCACTGTCTCCCTAACACCTCCCGTGTTTGGACAGTGGAACGTTGATGAATGGCCTGACGGTAACAGGTTAGTGCGAGTGAACATAGTTGGGCTTCGGAGGTGGGAGGAATGTAGTTTAACAGCAGAGCGGAGGTGTTAAAAGGGACGGGGCCCGAGCTGATATCAAACACAAACACACACACACACACAAAGCGGCCCCATGTCTCGAGGTGGGGCGGACTGTAAGACAAGCCATGAGAAAGTCAAGTGTAGCTATCAAAACTCCATTCAGTCTGACAAAGTGATGGATACTTCTTCCTTCAGAGATATTTATAGTTGATGTAGAACTAAAGAAGCATTGTGGAGTATCATTGTAATACAAGTACTCATTGGAATTGTATTCATATATTTAAGGATTTTAAGAAGATATGATTAAGTAATGAAATCAAAGTAGGCAATACTATGAACTCTGGTAGAAAATTTCACATAACTTGTTAATTTGTCGTATGTCTGTCAGCATGCACTCAAGTTTAAAGGAGCTGTATTTAACATTATGAACAATAATATATCAGCAAACAACTATAATCTATGTAAAGATATACTGGAGTATTGTTGACCTGAGCAGAGAATAAAGTCACTCTCCTTCTGTGTGTTGTTAGCTGGCAGGTTGCTGTAACAGTAATTTGTTACAGTCCTGGGTCCAGTTATTAAAATGTACCCTTGTTTACCTCTAGTAGTGCTGTAGAGCAAAGTTTTTTCGAGCAGGTCCCCATTTAGTTTTTTATGGTCCGCTGTGATGATCCACATGCACGTGTGCGAACCATAGCCTGGATAACAAATGAACGTATAGTCACCGTGATGCCATCCATTGGTTTGTGGACTACAGGTTTGAAGCCTCGAGTTCCGCATTTTGGCCATCGCCATCTTAGTTTATGGCTGTCGTCAGTAGACCTGAACGCTGAATGAGAGATTTTTACGCCCAAAATGTTAGTTAACTTTCATGAAGAGAAAACACACTGTAAAAGGGTTGAAGTTCTGAGGCTAAAACACAGACAACTCCCAGACCGGACAATGCCGTGGTAGCGATCTGTCAATCACAAGGTAGCCCCGCCCTCAAGCCTATCCTGCTTTATGGTCGATCTGAATCTAAATGGATCATAATTTACGAAATGAACATCATGCTGTATTGAAGAAGACTTGAAACTAGAGATTGAGAGCATAAACTCATGTTTACAATTTTTACTGAGGTAATAAATCAAGTAAGAAGTAGGGTCATTTTCTCATAGACGTCTATACAATCAGACATATTTTTGCAACCAGAGGAGTCGCCCCCTGATGGCCAGTAGAGAGAATGCAAGTTTAACTTAATCCACTTCAGCATTGGCTTCACTTTTCAGAACCAGATGTTGCTACCTTGGTGCGAGCGTTCGTTAAGTCAGTTTAACACGATTCCACTGGTCAACAGTTGGTAGTAGAAAGAAACGTAGTGTACATCACGAAGACAGCTAAGAGGAAGAGTGGAAGCTTACAAACATGGATGTAAACAATGCATGATATGAAAAAAAAAGTTTAAATCGCCTTTGTAAATTAGTAAGAAAATGCATTCAACACATTTGTTAGAACTTAAAGATACACATATATACAGTACATAGATAATTTGTACATGGTACTTCTAACACCATCTCATAGCACCAGTCATTCCCATCACAACCACTAAAGCTATTATGAACTGAAACGATAGGGAACTTCATGCAACACCTGCTCTGTTACATAATCTTGAGGCCCGGTGTAGAAGAGGAGCCTTGAATTAAAGGGTAGTTGTAAGGACATGATTACTCTATATTGTGCTGACGTCTTAATATAAATAGTGCACATATTTTTGCCGCAGGGTCCACTGGTCGGTTAATCTGGCTCTGGTTATAATCATGGGGTGCATGTGATGTCTTCTTATCATTAAATACAATATATTTAGCTGGATGTTCACAACGTTCTGCTCTCACTATGAAGCTCTTTCAGTGGCAGATAATCTCCTCAATAGAAGCTACACTACGTGACTGCAAACTCTACAAACAGCCAGAAACAGAGGCTGCAGAGCCGCAGCTCTATTTGAGATGTGGCTGTTGAACACGATTCACACCAGCACGGCTCGGTCACAAGTGTTTTTAGAATGAAACTGTGTATGCAGACGAGACCGGCAGCAGATAACCTTTGGGGTGCAGATGAGTGGGGGGTTTGAAGCAGAGGATTCACAAGGTGATGCTAAGCATTCCTCACATTTCCCAGATCTCCTCTGGCAGAAGTCGGACACAGTTAAGACATATTTGCGCGGTGGGTCCGAAGGTGAACAACCATACCCAGCAGCTCTGTAGCAGTGTGTCGTCTAAAGATTCAAATGTGAAAATAACAAGCCATGTTTTCATGTCCAGATGCATTACATGCAAGCATTTTTAAGAACCCATCAAATCAATTTTCACAAATTTCCTTCAAAAATTCTCAGGTTAAAATTCCTGCTTGGTGTGAAATGGCATTAATTCTTCCGAAAGCTGTGGGGAGCTGTAGATTCAGCTGATGATTCTCTGTACGTTCATCAAAACAAGCGACCCATTTCACACTGTCACATGGTTTTCACGTTATCATTTGATACATTATTGTTATAGAAAATATAGATTATAGCTGGATAAAAGTAGAAATGAAAAACCCCAAGTTATAAAATGCATAAAACAATTGTGTAATATGCTACAGGCAAAACAAACTGTAGTACAAGAACACTATAAAAGGTCAAACTGCAATAAAACATTTTTTTTATAAGAATAGGAGAACATTTTATTTCGACTTCTGCTGCACTTCCTCTGGGCTTAGAGTGTTGTAGTGTCCTGACCGTTTTTAACAAAAACTTCAGATGTAGGTTGCATCGACAATAAGCCAAGTCTCAGCTTCAGACCTCTAAAATAACTGATCCAGAAGGGTCAGACAGGATCTCATCGTATAAACATGATCATTTTTAATCTTTCATCCTGGAGTTTAAAGATGCTAATATCAAAATGTTGAGCATTGACAGAGCATTGAACAACACTCTAAGGATATGGTAGAGTGATGGCGTCCTGAGCAGTGAATGAAACAACTCTTCCTCTGTGTGTGTTGCTCTCTGTGGTCCGGCTGTGAGTCCCAGTGTGTGTGTGCGCACTGGCTCGCTGAAGATGCCTTTCAGACCCACAGCGTTGTCGTAGAAGCCGAGCGTCCAACCCCCCATGACCTGCTCTACAGTCGCCCTCAGTGACACAGAGACATTTAAAGACCTGAACTCCAGTCAAACAACCTAAAATAGATACAAATTTTCTTTTTTCTTTTTTTTTAGGAAGCATGGATGTTTGCTTTCTCTCTTATCCTAAAACAGTTTCGTAGTTCTCAGGCTCACTATAAAACTGTTTACATCATGAAGATTGATGTCAAGTTGAACCCACTTTAGCGCCGTCGATGACTGTCTGAGACTGCTATCTGTTAATGCCAATTTGATTGAAACTTTTATTTAAAATAACTATTTCAAACTATCTCATTGAAGCGTGAATTTAGTTTTTACAGTTCATTCACAAAAAAGTTTTACGAAAAGAAATCAATAGTTTTTCCAGCACTAACATGGCCATAAATCAGTTATATAGGAAGGTGAGCAGAGAAAGGGGATGAGAAAGAGCTGTGGGAGGAGGAGGCGGAAGGCCCCTAGAAATCAATTTTGACACATTAGACCTATTAGCTTATTGAGAGGTGAAAGATGGATTGAAGGGTGGACGTTAGAGAGAGCTGTAACTGTAAAACGGCTTCTCCACTGATGAGCTCTGTGGAAAGTAAAAAGCAACACTCCAGTGTCTCTCTCTCCATCATTATTGTATGTCCAAAGAAGAGGAGTCAGCCTGAAATGTATAAAAATCCTTTACATTTGGGTTTAAGGCCACCATAAAACTCTTTAATTGCTTAATAAAATGTCCATTATTTGAAAAACATGACTGACATAATAATTGATCATGAATTCAAAACAGATTCTGCCCTCAGAACAACTCTGAATATTTGATATGCTGTCACTGAGTGAAATGACGCCGGACAGGCTGATGGGTGAAAACGAGTCATTTTATTCTCAGGCTGTGACGGTTGAGGTGAGGAAAAACGGGATTGGGGTCAGCTCAGCCCTATGTTCCCTCAGTACCAATGTTTTTTTTTGCCATCCAAGTTAGGCCCTTTGCTCTCTCAGCTCTATGTTCACTCAGCATCAACCTAGTCTCATGTTAAAATCTGTTCATAACTATTTGAGTTATCACGCTAACAATATCCTACAACAGACAGACAGTCTGGCCAGTACTTGTTGTCTTCGTTGGTTGGGTTTGTTAGCTTTAGGTATGAGGAGTGAGATTGGTTCGGGTCAGGGAAAGAATATCAGGTTAAAAAAATCAGAGGCAGAGTGGGCGGGTCATCACTAGGGTTGGGTATCGTTTGGGTTTTTTCCGATACCGGTGCTAAAACGATACTTTTAAAACGATACCGGTGCCTAAACGGTGCCTGAACCGATACTTTTTTCTTCAAATTGAACAATATATGAACTGTTTAAAGTATACTATAAATATAAATAAATACAAAACACTTGGCTTCAAACTACAGCTTCAAACTTTTTAACTTCAAAGTATGAACAATATATTAACTGTTAACAGTTTACAGTATACTTAAATAAATATAAATGAATACAAAACACACACACACACACTCTGTACACACACTACAGCTTCAAACTTCAGCAATTATTTTGCAGAAATATGAGCATATTTGCCTTCTCTGGCAAAATAGGACACCTTTTTATTTTACCTGTTGGTGGCGCCAATGCGACAATTCATCGTTTGCCAACCGCCACTACACCTCAAAGAAGAAGAAGAAGGTTTTGCGTGCCGGATGTTGGTGCAAGTGGTATTACAAGACAGGAGGCTAGCTGGTTAACATGCTAATTATATCTCTGCAACTCAATACATAGACAAATTTGACATAACCTCAACCAGTGGCGGGCCATGCATTTTATACCTGGACCTTCACTAGTGTCCTCATGACGCCACAGCTACGGTTATTATTTTTTTCGTGTAAAAATGAAGCTCAACACCTATAAATACACCAACTGCAGAGTGCAGATACATGAATACGCCGAGACTGCGTCTCCTCTCAGCTGGGACTTCTGCGCGAGGCTGCTGTGAGAGTGATCGCCTGTGAGTGCTTTGGGGCGGCTCACGGCAGCACCCGCTGCTCGTTCACCACAGTGTAGAACGATACGTGCTTTCACGTCAGAGTCAAAACACCAGAAAAGTCTCCAACAACACCAGAACAAGTCGCTAGATTTGTCGCTAGTAGCTTTTGACAAAAAAAGTCTCCATGAGGGTTTGGAAAGTCACCAGATTTAGCGAGAAAGTCGCAAGTTGGCAACACTGGCACCGACTAAATGTGTCCCGAGGGCAACATTGGACGTAACAATGGTTCCTATCACATATAAAACCAAACAAAAATCCATCTTCATAAAAACAAGTTGTACAAATAATAATATATAAACAAGCATATTAAAGCTACTGCAGATGTAAAAACAAAAGCAGTTAACTTACCAGAGCTGCTGTTCACTATTTAAAGACAAAGACCATCCTCCTTTCTTTGTTAATAAAGAGTTTAAATCGACAGAGGCAGCAGATATTGGGATTGTCACCACCCAACATGTCACGCTAGCCCACTGACCAATCAAGTATGGCTAGGCCAGCTAGAAGGCTCTGACACGTCAAAGAATACGCCCAACATGTCAAACTAAAGATCTGATTGGTTGAAGACTATGACAATCAACAATATCGTCCCCATTCACTTAAACTGCACATGGATGCACTTGAGAGTCTGCAGGCCTCGGGCCTCTCTTCTTACCTAGAGACACAGAGGTGAGATCTGATTGGATAAAAGCTCTACTTAAAACAAGCTGCACTGGAAGCAGAGCAACTGAGGAAGACAGTAGCTGTGCAATGAGAAAATAAGCTACTGGGGGAAAAAAAGGATACATGTAGTGTATTTATGAAAAATTATTAAATCATAAAATAGCTATAGCTTTGTGATTCTGTCTAGGCCAGCAGAGAAGGCCTTGCTGGCCCTGACGGCCCACCACTGACTTCAACACTGTAACCTCTACACATTCTGCTGAGAATGTAAGTTCATTTTTTCAATGTTTTCAACAAAAATTATTTCCAGATTTTTCACACTGCACCTATCAGTGATTGACACCTCTCAGCATTTTATCCCCCATGACAATTTAATCTCCTGTCTTCTCTTTTAGTTTGCATTGAAGTTCAATGCCCTAAACTGAGCGCCAGTGCATTTTCAGTATAATTTACAGGAGCTGGCAGACTGTTGCTAATTTTCTGGAGTAGCTTTTCACTGCGTGAGGAAGTCAATCTTTTTAAGAGGAAGTGTTGAAGTGTACAAATTTGCTCAAAATGCAGACAACTTCTTGCTCTCCATCTTACTCTTTCTCCCCACTCATTTCTCCTGCCATTGTAATATATATGCAAACAGTATAGAGTGATTGGAATGTTTGTTTAAGTAACACTCTATTTGTGTTTATCATAATGTCATAAATCTTAATATAATACATAAAATAACCCTCTGCCTGTCGACACCACGGCTGTGAAATATTGACATGTGTCTGGCTAACGCATCCTGAAGAGAAAATAGTTAGGAAATGAGCATTTCAATTAAGAAGATGTGTTTTCCTTTCTGTCAGCACAAAGAGGACGTAAAGCTCATTAAAGTGCATCTGAAACGAGCCTGCGACCATATTTCACCGCGCTTAGCGCCCTTGCGTTATTCTCTCAGGCCCGTTGATTTGAATAGTGTGAATATTTATGTCCAGAGGTGTTGGCCTGTTCTTAATGTCTGTTCTCTTTAAGCAGACAAAGAGGACAGTTATTGTCTGCCGTAAGTGCTCGTATATAACCAAACGCATGTCCTGCCAGAAGAAGCATTAAGGTCTCCTCATTATTTAATCATTCACTTCCTCACACTGTGGGCTTGTCAGGAGGCTGGACACTCCGGGTTAGCTGTGCTGTGAAAACTCAACCCACACAGTGATGTGGAGAATTTCAGTATTAAACGCATTATAAGTACGATTAAATAACCCCCCTCGTGATGAGTAGAAGTGTCACAATAATAATATGTTAGTCACAATATGTTGACAATATTCTTGCTTATAGAAGATATTATGTGTTACAGTATATTAACTAATTGAATGTATTAAATCATAAAGGTATAGTCACTAAAGGTATTAAAACACTGTAAGAATAGTTTGAGGGTCAGACAGGGATTCTGAATGGGACATGCAGCAAATGGAGGATGTGGTCAGTGAGGAGGACAGCTGACCGGAGGTGGAGTCAAGAAGAAATGTTTTGCAAGGAGCAAAGCTGTTTCGCTAAAGGATCGATCCAGGGAGGGGACAGAAGTCAAATGGAGCCAACCACAGATCGCCACGGAGGGTCATTCAGATGTTCTGTAGAGAATTGTACAGACCACATCCGCTCTCGTTTTTCAGCACCTGAATTCAGACCTGTGAGTGAGATGCGTGTGTGTGGTCTCTGTTCTCGAGACCATTACTATTGATAGTTAATGCAGTTTGTAAGTGAATTTCATGTAGTACATTAAATATTGTTATTAATTTTTTAACCGGTTCCAGCTCATTTTTCCACTGTGCGTGCACTGTAAGAAGTTCGCAGCGGAGAGAGGTCCTGCGGCCTCGCAGCGCTTCATCCTTTGTTTCCAGACCTAACAGTGACCATCCATCGAAGAAGCTGCTGTATGATTAATGCTAATAGCTCACATCCAGGTGATGTCACTGTAACAAACCATCAACACAGTCTTCAGTACGCTCTTTCTACTACATAGTTGCCACTACAGCTACAAGTGACAATCATGCCCCTTTCCCACTGACAAAAAAATAAACACAAGCATCTGGCTTTTGTCTTTAGTGGGAAAGGTTACAATCAGAATTCATTCCCGGGACAAACTAATCTGCAGTGGTCACAGATATTTATCGGCTACATCTCCGATCTACAGAGGTGGAAACCTGATACCCCTTTCCCCGGCGCGACGCAATGACGCGCCCAAAGAGTCCGTCTCTCTCCGTCTGTCCAAGCATCGAGTTTGAAGAGAGACTTTGTCGCCATTTATACCACGTTACCTGACTTCCTTAGAAGCAGTCGTGCACGTCCTGCCTCACAATTACGTTGATTATAAATGGAAATTCTTTATTTGGAGTAACCCCTTGAGATACACCATCTCGTTTTCAAGGGGGGTCCTCAACGGCAATTATACAATAACAAGATAATTAAATGATACCAAATATGACAAAAAAAGCTAACAAAATAATTAAAAATAATATGAAATAATAAGACAGAAAATCAGGAGGTCAAACTCAAACAGAGCATGAAAATGGATCATTCTTTCAGTAGGTTATAGAAATGCATCAAATATATATGAATTATCAGTGCATTACTTTTCACAGGCTTAGGTACAAACAGTGAATACAAAAACAGCCAGGTGCATGTGCTAAGCTAGCACTACTCAACACCAACTCAACACCAGATGTCAACAATCCATCCAACTCCCAGACAGCAAACAAGTCGAACCCCAAAATGTTGAAGTGCGTAACTTTTAGTAATTGGGATGTAATTACTGAATCTCAAATTGTAATCCCTTACACTCCTCATTACTAAAAAAACATTACTGCCTAACACAGTCCTGGTCATCATAATTATAACGGCTGCAGCTGATACATACTGTAATACATAATAATATATGATTATGCAGCTCAGACATTTTCTATCAAAAGAAATGCTCTATTGCAAGTAGGGCAGTCACAAAATCTGATTTTCACTACATGTTGATTCTGGCCAAAAGAGTGAGCCTCAACACCACTTGCATCCTGCAAGCGTATTTTTGATGACACCAGCTGTGAAAGGCTATATATATATATATCAGTGGCTGGCCGTGCATTTTATACCTGGGCCTTCTGTGTTGTCCTACTGAGCTACGGTTATTTGTTGGTGTAATAATACACGTATTTGTATTAAACCGTTTGGTACGAGGCTTACGAACCGAACAATACGTTTGAATAATACTAGTGCATTTGGAAAATGCAGCAGCTTAAATTGTGGGAAATGTTTTCGATGGACTGCGCTCACGTAACGGGATGTGTGACCTTTCGAACCCGGAACAATAACAAAAAACCGAAATAACCCCGCGATGACGGGATGCTTCGTCATTTACGGACAAGTCAGTATCAATGTAATTAACACAATGACAAGAACCAGTCACATAAAATTGTCAAGCATGACAAATCAATTCGCCGGCCGGCGAACGAAACACCGGCCGGTGAAAGAAACACCAGCAGGCGAAATAAACGCCACCCGCCGTTAACGAAACACCAGCTGGCGAAATAAACACCGGCCAGCGTTGCCGTAACACAGGCCGGCGAACGCAACCGGGCTGAATCTCTCCTTAAAACAAGCTGTGCTGGAAGCAGAGGAAGACAGGAGCTGTGCAATGAAAAAATAAGATAAACGGAAAGAAAATCTTAAATTATAAAATAGCTATAATTTTGTGATTCTGTTTAGGCCAGCAGAGAAGGCTGAGCTGGCCCTGACGGCCCACCACTGATATATATATATTCCCTTCATTTCCAAACCCGTATACTCCATATGGGCAGCATTGATGAAAACTTAAGTGATGCCTTCGCTTCTCCTGGGAAACATTTCACTCCAGATTGTTTACAGTAGAACAGGTGTGGACGGCTTTAATAAAGATTAGCGCCGAATCTGACCGTGTGACCTACGGATATTAAAATATCTCTTGACCTTGCAAACAGGGGGATTATGGTACAAGTCTGCCACAGCGGGAGGGCGACGGCATGCAGCGTGCCCCGCGATCCTCTCCACTCAATAAACTGGGGCAGAATTTATGGCCCGGGCAGACAGCCCCCCGCGCTCTATGTGTTAGTCTCCCTTACGGATTACGGGAGATACAAATGGTGATGCGTGGGTGTCAGGAGAGGTGCTAGACGCTGATGTTTCAGGTTTCAGTTGGATTTCCGCAGCCTTCTCAATGGAAGTCAACGATATCTACCCAGGGGACGTATACAGGAAATACTAAGGGCCCCCCCAAGTCACCGCTGGATCGTAAACACCTTCATGTTTGCTCTCTTATTCCCACTCTTGTCTCTTTGTCTGTCTCTGAGGAGCAATAGCATCACCCTGGAGTTGACTGCATTACTGTAATTCCTCGCAGGATCCTGACGTGAGCCTGGCGTCCACCATGACAGGTCAATACTTGGCTCCGTCCGTTAATCGAACCAGAGCGCCGTTCTTTTATGAGACACAACAAGGGGTGAGCGAGCGAGCTGACTCGGCAAAGGCCTGAGTCAAATTGAATTCACCATTGATCTGGACGCCGTCATCAGATGTTTTCTGTGATGAGGTGAAACATTTAAAAAAATGCAGCGTTTGGGAAGCGCAAGCCCAAGAATTATCAGTCATCTCACTCTCACTATCCGCTGTTTACTCATCACCCCCCCAACCCTGCATGTGATAGCTAACTTCCTGTAGGCCTTCCTGTGTTTTAATGAAGATATAACCATTCAATGTTCAATTCATGTTTCGTTCTCACCACTTTCATCAACGTCATTTCCAGCAACATTAGACATCTGTTTTCAGGCTTTTTTTTTTAAAGAAAAACCATGCTTGCTGCACCAATTGGCAGCACATACTAATGCTGGGGAGCAGCTACTAGCTCAGCTAAATTCCCCGGTAGCGGCTAGTTAGCATTCCTATTTACAACATAATGTACAGGTCCCAGTAGCAAGCTAGCTTATGTACAGTCTCTGGTAGCAAGCAACATGTTCTGCTAAATAGCGGGGCAGTGGGACCAAACGCTACATGGCTAAAGATAATAAAAAGCTCTGAATTGATCAAATCTCCGCGTAGATTTTCCATCTTGTGACTCAGGGGAATCAAACGAGCGGCCTGGTTGGGCGTATGTACGGAGCTGAGGGAGGGAGAGCGGGACGACACAGCCGAGCCATGCAGAAAGACGCAGCCAGCTCTGTAGGTAGAGCTGGTCCCCTTTAACTTTCACATCTTCAAAAAACAAAAAAAACTAAATTTAAATACTGAAGAAAACAGAAATAAGTTCAGAACCAGAGCATTGTCTCTGACTGAAACCAGAATGTCTTTCAGACTCCAAATGTTTACATAGTTCAGTATTCTTTGTCAGTCACAGGGGCAGGGGCGGGCTGGCCATAGGGGATACCTAGGCCGGTTTTGGGCCGGTCCAATACCGGCCCACCTCCATCACTAACCGGCCCTCGCTCTGAAATCACCGATCCCGACTATATTCTATGCTTCACAGAACACGTTCAATTTACTCTAAAACTTAAAGTCAATAATCGCTGACTGAGATTTATACTAGTCCTCGCAATCTGTATTCACACTCATGGTTTCCATCTGTGAGCCGGCAGCACCCCTACACACACACACACACACACACACAATCACACACCCAGCATGCAATCTGCCCCAAAGAGGCGGGTCTATGAAGCAGTTTAGCCAATGATGCTTTAATGCTGACTAAAGATATAAATGAGTGACCTACAATTTAGCCAATCAGTGTCCTCAAATAGATTCAGTTTGGGGCAGAATCGATTCTGCCCCAAGCTGCGTGTTTCCGTCCGGACTAGTCTCTACAGGCGAGCACTGCTCCTCCAAGAGCCGTTAGAGAGGAGAACTTTGGCGGAGAAACTGCACGATCAGACAGCAGACTAGCGGGAAAGGGAAGCAGTACATGCGAAGCTTCTCCAGTAGCTGAACACCAGACAGGTTTGGCTAGCTGGATGATGTCATGCTAATAACTTATTTAGCTTTTTAAAACAACGGGGACAGATCCAGCACGGACAGTTAGGGAGTGAGAGACATGAAGCACCTGCTGAGAAATTATATATAGTTATAAATACATCATTATATATATGTGCGTGTGTGTGTATGTGTGTGTGTGTTTTATATTATAGTGAATATTATTATACGATATATATATTATTATATGATATATATATATATCATTATATTATACAGCATATTATTATATGATTTATATATTATACTGAATTCCCTGTGTGGGTGACACAAATAAGATGTCCTGACGTGTTTGTCAAAGTGTTATTTGCTGCTTTTTTTCATGTTGGAATAAAAGTTAAATATTTAACTGCAAAGTAGAAATGCGTGTTTGATACCTTAATCGTTTTGCATTAAATCATACTGGGATGTTTGCTGAAATTGATTGGATGTGGCACAGCCCTACCTAGACCATTTTCCACCAGCCGCCACTGCATATAACCATCTGATACTAGCCCAGAGTTCAGCATATTCATCTAGCAAACTATACCTACCTTGGAGTGTTACAATAGAGTATTATTTTATTCAATGTGTCTGTCCAGGCAAATTGGTGGATCCAAATGTTGTAAAAAAAAAACATATATGATATAATTTCTTTGTAATCATCCAAAATAATGTTAAGTGTATGGGTATTTTTCCAAGTAGGCCACTGACTGGTCGCTACATGCGATGCCTTGAGTGGGCAACGCGCCGTGGATTGAGTGGGCCGGTCTGACAGTAAACTCCCGGGCCACTTTTTTCCCCCAGTCCGCCCCTGCACCAGGGGGTTTATACAGGGACCACCAACAGCCCCTTGGGGAGGATCCCCTGCCAAATAACTCAGTCCACCTCGACACCCTCACTCCATCGTCCAGATTGTGTACGGTCTCTTCCCTCTGCCAGGGAAGCACAGACCTCCACCACCAGCCGGAGCAGCAGCCTGCTGGACCGGATGTTGATCAGCTCCTCTGAAGTAGGAACAGGTGTCATAACCTAAGCGTCCGGCCCTCAGCAGCACACAGCAGTCTCTGAGCTGTCTGCAGTCTGAAGGCTGTGATGCGTGATGCGATGTCCACCAGGCCCTGCCCTCCCTCCTGGACCGGCAGGTACAGCACCGCAGATTTCAGCCAGTGAAGCCCTGACCAGAAGATGTCCGCAACTGCCCTCTGGATTTCTTCAATCAGGCCCTGTGGTGGAGGTAGGACTACCAGTCTGTGCCAAAGGGTCGAGGTAACCAAGTTATTGACAATTAGCAGCCTCCCCCTGTAAGAGAGCTGAGGTAGCAGCCATTTTTATTTAGACAGTCTGGTACACACTCTCCATAGCACCCTCCCAGTTCTGTCTTTGAAACTCCTCTGTAAACATGTAGGCCTCAGAGACTCACTATGGAACTGTGTTCCATAGTGAGTCTCTGAGGCCTACATGTACTTGTTTTCTAGGGTCATAAGTTACATGCTTTTTTGTTTCCTAAAATTACTTAACAGTTGAATAACATTATGAATAATAAAGGTGATTAATAATAAACTGTAACAAACAGGCAAAACATGGTAACCTCTGGCTGTGTTGAGACTGCTCCATGTTGGAGTTTGTTTGTTACGATGTGGTGCGTTCATCGACCCAAATGCAGACTCAGGACAGCAGAGTTCTATTTCAAAAAACAATATTCTTTATTTCTCTCAGGCAGAGGAAAAGACAGGAAATAGATAAAGTCAAAAAGGAGGCGTCTCTATGCGCTCCGCACGGGTCCAAGCCGGAAAGTGGCTAACTCCTCTGAGCAGCTGACGAAGCCGACAGGTAAACAGTCACGTCAAACACGGAGGCGCGTCCTCGCGCTCCGCTCTGATCCTAGCCGGAAAGTGGCTGGCAGGCAGGCTGGAACGTCTGTGTGATACCCGAGGCTCGACACAGGAACACCAAGACACAGTTGATCTCCGAGGAACTAACTGGAAGGCCTCTTCGTGCAGGTGAAAACCCGAGGCTCGACACTGGACGGCAGGTAAGTTGAACACAAAAACGGATTGTTAGAAAAGGAATCTCACAGAGTGAAAAAACGGACAACTCCCGGGACGGGAAACCAGGTTGGTAAACGGACAGACTGACAACTGGGATGAGAGCGACAGGAGTATTTATGTCAGCTGGAGGTGATCACAGGAGATGAGGCACAGCTGTGCCTACAGAGAGAGGCGTGGCAGTGGGCGGGACTCGTAGGAGGACACTACTGAGGGAAATACAGCAGAGTTAGATATAAATCCTCACAAGATTAGTTTGAACAGGCAGATAGAAGCCTCTTAGACTCCATGATTCAACATCAGAAACCTGTATGTACTATACATAATCATCCAACATGGATTCATTGTTGATAAATTCCTGCTGTTCAAATAAGAAACAGGCTCCTAACGTGCACAAGAGCATAATGGTAGTCTTGTGAAAAAAACATTTGTGTTTTGCCACAGTGAAGATTGTGGACACAGTGGCAAAACACAAATGTTTTTTTCACAAGAATCTCAAGCTGCTCTTCACTCTAGCGGTGACATCACGCACTCTAAACTGCGCAATACACACCCATTATAAAGTCAGAAAAGGGCTGAAAAATCATAAAAGTTAAATTGCTGCAGTTCAAAAAGTTTAAAAGATATCGGAAAGCTGAATTATGCGGCAATAGTTCAGAGTTTTCTCAACATTTGAAAGTTGAAATGGTGTCTTTAGCTGAAAGTATGAGGAAGTTGAAGGATTTGAAAGTTGAAGAAGTTTAAGAGGATTTGAGGATTTAAGAGGATCTTCTCCATAGAAACCCATTCAAAAAAAAGTTGCTAAAAGCTTAATAATTCAAAAAGTTTAAAGGTTAGAAATAGAAAAAGTCATAGCAGAGATGAGCTGAAGGAGCTGAACATTTTCATAGTTGAACGGTTTCTGTAGCTTAAAAAATTAAGAAGAAGAAGCGTTGCAAAAAAGGGGGTACGGAAGAAATACTGGAATAAAGAAACAGGAGGATAACAATCGTTGGAATGCTTAACAGCATGCTGTTAAGCATGAATTATTAAGCTTTTAGCAACACACACACACGCCATTTTAAAATAAAAGCCCCACAGAATGAATCCTAACTGAAATGCTTGTGATGAGCCTGTCATTTAATAACCGGTTTGTGTTTATCTAACATTATGATTCTGTCTCCTCTCCCCTTCTCCCCCACACCCCATTTCAAAATAAAAGCCCCAGAGAGTGAATTCTAACTGAACTGCTTGTGATGAAGCCTGTCATTTAATAACCTCTGTTTATGTGTGTCAAACATTATGATTATGTCTCCTCTCCCCCTCCCTCCCCCACCCAGTCCCACCCTTTCAAAATAAAAGCCTCATGGATTAACTGTATTTAAACATTAAACTCAAAATTAGGCTTTTTTGTTGAAAAAATTAATGCTCTTACTAATACTGCGACAACTACTACTGCTGCTAATATTTCTAGTATTACTACTACTACTGCTGCTACTACTTCTACTACAACTTTTGCTGTTGCTACTATTACTAGTGCTATTACTGCTACCATCAATATTATTACTACCACTACTGCTATTACTACCACTACTACTATTACTTATACTACAACTGCTACTACTGCTATTCATGCTACTACCAGTACTAATACTACTACAGCTATTAGTACGACTGCTACTAGTACTACTACTACTGCTACTTCAAATACTGCCATTACTTTTACTACTACTACTACTACTACTACTACTACTACTACTACTACTGTTAAATTAAATACTACGACCACTACTACAGCTATTACTACTACTACTGATACTAGGCTACTACTTCTTCTGAATACTAATACTTCTTCTAAATACTAATACTTCTACTACTAATGATACTTCTACTACAACTACGACTTCTACTATTACAAATATCACTACTACTACTACTTATTATAATGCTACTAATACTTCTACTAATAATACTTCTACTTCAACTACAACTTCTACTACTATTACTACAAATATCACTACTTCTGAAATGTGTTTAAGCTACAGAAATTGTTCAAATATCAAAATGTTCAGCTCTTTCAGGAGAGGGGTGCTTTGACTTTTCATTTTTGTAATCTTTAAACTTTTTGAATGAAGCTTTTTGCAATTTTCTTTTGAATGGGATCTCTATGGAGAAAATCTTCAAATCCTGTTATACTTCAACTTTCAAAGCCTTCTTCTTCCTCATACTTTCAGCTACAGACACCATAGTTAGACATTTCAACTAGAAGGTTTTTCAGCAGTGCAGTTTAAATGCTTTCGGGCTTCAACATTTTTCAGACAGATAGTCTCCCATTTCTTAATTTTCTGCAATTTTTTCACAATTAATTTCAGCTTTCAGCATTCCAACGCATTTTCAGCAGGAAATGCATTTTCTAGTTTCGTACAGTCTTCGACGTCCCTTTAAAAACGCTGGCTGTCTCCAGGTGCTCCTCCAGCACACCGTCGAGGGACGCAACAAAATCTACCAGTCCCTTGAACATGCCAGGGTTGTCCGAGGAGTCAGTCTCGTCATGCCCACTCAAAGCCAACTCAAAAGCCCCACAAAACTTGACACAATCAATTATTTTTGATAAAATGTGCCGGTTTTTATCCACCTCCTCGTTGTGTTTCTTTACCGCAAGCCGGTGACCGTCCAGCTGGGTAGCGAGAACACGCAAGATGAGAACTAGACACGGGCACTCCGAGAGAAAAAGACTTCCGGGAGGGTCTGGTCCTCCCGGAAGTCTTTTTTAGGGCGCCGATTGGCTAAATTGTAAGTCACTCATTTATTTCTTTAATCAGTGATTGGCTAAGCTGCTTATTAGACCGTCTTCCTTGGGCCAAATCGATCTGGCCCCAGCACGTGCACGCGCAGTAGAGACTTGCACGGGGACAGCTGAGAGGTGCACCAGCGGAGAGGACAAGCAGGGAAAAGCATTTATTTTGCGCAGATATCCTATTTTACACATATCACTGGGTATATTACATAGCTCAAAAACACAAATATTGACAATTTGTATAATTTATTAATATTATTATTTTTTTTTAATTAATAATTTTATAATTTCTTTTTTCATTTTTTTGTGGCTCAAGGTGGGTGGGGCCAGGCACCGTGGCCCTCTATTGGCCGGCCGCCACTGGTCATATCCATTAAAGTATTGTATGGTTTCAGCATGTTGAGGTGAGTAATGTCAACATGAGGCCCCACTGCCAGAAGATGGAGCCGTTTTCCACCAAATAGCTCAGAGATCAGGAGAAGTAACCACCTCCACTCTGGCTCATAATCACGTCATTAGACCTGGGTAATCATCACCATACCTTGCGTTCTGGGAATTTATTGTGGTTATACTAAATATGTGTGTCCATGTTTCAATAAAGACTGGGCTATTTTGATTCTTTATGGCATTTACATTTCAAGTCTAAGATGCTTCAAACAGGAATGTACTGTCGACAGGACTTTCACGGTGGATTTGCATGGTTGACCTAGTTGTGAAAATGTTTTAAGAAAGGATTGCAAAAACATTATAATTCTACTCCACTACACTTAATGCCAATAATTTAGTACACACACACACAGCTTTTTTATTTTTAATATTTTACATATAATAGCCTAAAACATGATGCACTGCTTTAGATTTAAAGCCAAATACATATTAATTTCTGATTCTGTGTTTGGGTATCAGTTATAATGAAACAATAATACTAATTTTGATAACATCCTGATAGAGGTGAATACTTTTACCTTGATTCTTCTATCTCTGATGATATGTAGCCGACTAAATACGTACATGTGGTGTTGCTACTTTTCAGCAAAATATATGATAATTGTTTCATGAGTGGTCTTAAAATATAGTTTATTCTGTTTTATTTAAACGCATTGAAACGCGTTCGTGAGAGTGGTTTTAATTTGGAAAGTAATAACCGGAAGTATAGTTGTTTCCTGCTCGCTTGCGTGAAACCACGTGACTGGTTTGGTTGGAAGTGGGAGTGTAAAGATGGTTGCTACTGTAACCAAGACAAATCTGGATGGATTCAGAAGTTTGTGGTTTTTATGGCCAATGTTTCATCTGAAAAACATCCGTGAATCAACATGTTTGTTTATTACCGTTTGTATTTTGACGAGCCAGTCGTTGGCAGACGAACAGGACTTTATAGAAGACTTTTTGAAGCGGGAATATTCTCTGGTTAAGCCATACCGAGGTAAGTTTGCTGTCAACTAGGCTAGCGCTACGTTAACGCAGGCGTTTAGCTAACAAGTGTGACAGAGCTAAACGGAGTTAGCTAGCGTTAGCTAATATTGGCTAACTAACTAGCAGTTCCTGTCGTAAATGAGCATTTCACTCCTCAGCTAATGCGGAATTAGCTTAGCCGCAGAGGATAATAATTAGCTTAACTCAGGCGAACTCTGCCCCTCGTGCGCTAATGTCAAAATACGTGATATAAGAGCTATGGGGATTCCAAGAGCAGCTAGTCTGTCAATGGACAACGAAACACTAGAAACACAGAATTTCTGAATTAAATTGAATTGTACTTACTGGCAAAATACACATGAACTAAACTCAAACTACAGACTTTTGTTTAAACATTGGGTTATTATGGTCAATTCAGCATATGATTGGTACTACACAACCATCGTTGTGGGCTAATAGTGTATATAGATACTACCGTGAATGCTGTATCTCACAGGTACTGTTTTGCAGGGTTGGGTCTCTCTAGTTCGTCACAGTGGGATCTGATGGGCACTGCCATGGTGACACCTGACTACGTGAGGCTGACCCCAGACCTGCAGAGCAGACAGGGAGCAGTGTGGAGTCGAATTGTAAGTCCACTGTCCAATATCTTTTTCGTTTTTACATAATAACGCCAATGCAACATCATTATAGGGTTGACCATTGGTGCTTTCACAAAGTGTTTTTGTTTTTGATAAATTGTTCTCAGTAATGTGAATGTAATGAAAGTTGGTAAAGCCAAATAATAAAATGGTCTTAGATTTTAAGAAAATGACTAAATGTGACTGTACTGTAGACTTTAAAAGCAGTAAAAGATATCAGTTCACACATTTATTTTAAAATTAGCCATAAATTACACATCAGCATGCCCACTTAACATGACCTTGATATGAAAGTTAGATAGACAGACCCCTTATTTACTGACGCTATAACATTACACTAGATCAAACTGTTTTAAGTTCTGTCTGTTACTCAATTCTGTTCACAAATACTTACTACATATAACACATAGCACCAAAATAACCTGCTTGTCTTCATTTCATTCATTCTGTTGCTTTCCAGCCACTCTCCGTGCAGGATTGGGAGCTTCAGGTGCACTTTAAAATCCACGGCCAGGGAAAGAAGAATTTGAATGGGGACGGCATGGCTATCTGGTTAACCAAAGATCGCATGCAGAATGGTAGGTAGAAGCAGGACCGCCCTGGAGTTGTCACGTCCCGTACAATGACGAGGAACCGGTGCTACAAATCATTTGATGTGATGTGGGGGGAAAAAACACAACAGACCCCAGTACTCCATGAGCATATTTTACAAAGCCTAGTGTTAGGAGCTGGCTCATGTTTGTGCTCAATAAAGCTGTTACGTTTTTAAATGACAAAACATACACAAACAATAAAGAAACATTGTGGGGAATGTGCTTCTGCAAAGTCGGATGATACGACTTATGCATTTCCTCTCTGTATATCCTGCACAAAGACTCCAGAGAGGGGTTAAGAAAGAAACAAATTGTAATTTTACATAACTGTGGACTATTATTATTTCTATAGAGAATGCCCAAAACGCTTGAAGACAAAACGTTCTAAGATAAGATAATCCTTTATTAGTCCCTCAGTGGGGAAATTACAGGATTACAGCAGCATTGCTCACAAGTAATAAAATGAAGTGAAGATAAAAAAAATCAAGTAGTATAAATAAACTAAACAGTAAATAGTTGAATAATTATTATACTTACACATATCACAGTCTTTGTCTGAATTATTTTGGCAATGTTTGTTCTGTAAAATAATGTTCTGTCAATCTAAAGAGCAGCTTTTAAATGACCTTTCATTAATTATATTTATTTGCAACTATAAAGAAGTCACAATAATAATAAAAGAGATGTGTTTGAGCGGCGTAAAAACACACAAATTACAAAGTCACAAAAAACGGTCCGTTGAGCTTCATTAACCGGGCTAAACCAACTGGCATGCTACATGACAACAACTGGTGCACTGACCAAAACATTCCGGGTAAAACTCGCACTCTAGAATGTCTGTTCCGCATGGGCGAGTAGTGGACATAAACGGCTGTTTGCTTGACAGGGCGTACCGGAAGGATGTCGCATACTCAACCGAATGTCTTGTACCGAACAGTTTAATGCCCTCAATACACATCCCGTTGCCCCCCCCCCCCCCCCCCCCCCCAAAAAATAAAAACCACACACTGTTGAAGCCTAAATGATCCTTGTGTTTGTGATGAAACTACAACCATTCTGTGCTGTTTGTTGTGAGGAAACTCCCTGATGCCCCTCACTCTGTCTTCACAGGTCCTGTGTTTGGCAACATGAACCAGTTCACTGGACTTGGAATATTCGTGGACACGTACCCCAATGCTGATAAGAACCTTGATGTGAGTGACAGTCGGTAGCTTCAGTCGCGAGTGAGCCTCTTATTGTTAGTATGAAATGATATCAAAAGTGTGTCATATTTCTCTCTCTACAACCCTCTTGAATGTGCAGAAGACACAGTCTGGAACTCAGGTTTGTCCCATGAGCAGGGAATGTTCTTCCATTACCTTCATACCTTCGCCATCCCGTGCTGTCTCTTCACCTGCATGCGTTTTTAATTCACATGCTGTCTGGTACAAACAGAAATAACCATAATGTTGCACTTTATGGTTCAGAAGAGGGACGTGTCTGTGTTGCAGCCACAGCGTTGTGTTCACCTCACTCGTCTTCCTCACAGAGGCTGTTCCCGTTTGTGTCGGTGATGCTGGGGAACGGGACTCTGTCCTACGACCACGATTACGATGGCCGCACCACTGAGCTCGGAGGATGCGCGGCCATGACGCGCAACGCAGTCTACGACACGCTTCTCCTCGTCAGATACTCCAAAAACAGACTCACGGTATGAAACCCTCCGGTTAAGGTGGGATTGATGCAGTTAATTTACATCATGTTTGTCATGTCTGACAGGGTAAAAATGACTGAGTGTCTTATACGATGAAAAGGCTTCAAGGCAGGATTTAAAACCCAGGATGATAATGATGTATTGAAGTAATAAGTATGGAAAAAATAAGTTATCAGTGACTCATCCCAAGCCTTCCTCCTCCTTCAGCTCATGGTGGACGTAGATGGCAAGCAGGAATGGAAAGACTGCGCTGACGTCACAGGACTGCGGCTGCCTTCAGGATACTTCTTCGGCGCCTCCTCGGCCACCGGAGACCTGTCAGGTATGGAATCTCAAGAATCATCTGCTTGACCACCAGGGAGTCTCTTCTTTTTTTGATTATGTTAAGTTAAATATTCAACTTCATTGATATCTTTTGACAAACAGACCCTTCGCTATGTCCCGCCCTCGAACGCAGACTGACCAATCATAGCGTAGCATCTGCCAGCTCTGACCAGGGTCCGACAACTATCCGGCTCTTCTCCATAGACTCTCATTTAATCGTTTCAGTTGCTTCATCGTCAGGCTGGTTTTGTAAATTTTAAAAACAGCCGCAACAGTTCTATGGAGTTGGCAGATACGATGCAAGACTTTCAATCATGAGATCGGCGGTTCAATCCCCGGCTCCTCCAGTCTGTGTCGATGGGCAAGACACTTAACCCCAAAATTGCTCCCGTAGGCTGTGCCTGCGGTGTATTATGAATTAATGGGTGAATGACATGTAGTGTTAAACCAGAACACTGGAAAGCTATACAAGTCAATTTAACATTTACCATTGGTGTTAAAATAACTGAAGAAACACTGAATTCTTTCTTCCAGGTTTAATCCCCACTTCTACTCCTTGCTCTAGATAACCATGACCTCATCTCCATGAAGCTGTACCAGCTGACCGTAGAGAGGACTCCCGAGGAGGAGGAGGAAGAGGAGGAGGTCGCCATCCCCAGAGTTGACAACATGGAGCAGTTCCAAGGTAGATTCCTCGGTTCTTTCTCACAGTATTGACTTACTTTAGGATTCAACACTGTTGCAATTGAATGTTACCGTCACTCATAATTCCCACCAAGATTGTGTTTGATATTAGTAAACTTCGCAGCTTCCTGCTGCTGCTCAAAAAAATAATTATCAGATTTGATTTTAAAATAAACTTCCATCTTCACAGGAAACGACTAAGGTTTAGGCGATGAAACTACTTAGTTAGGTTTAGGAAAAGATCGTGGTTTGCGTTAAAATATCTACGGAAGTGGCGTTGCTTAAGTACGGAAGTCACGTCACAAATAAATCAACATTGGCTTCTCGTTTCACACACGGCACAAACTGCGGCCTCCTGGAGGAAACACAGTGTTTGTTTGACCATCCACCTCTCCTCATCCCACCCGTCCTGTGTGGAATGCTACTCATGTAGTCGCTCGCTAGCTTATAGCATGTAGCATCCTGGCATCACTGGGAATCAAAACACCGCGGCTTTGAGAGCTGTTTGCAATTGCGCATTAACGTGATTAACCAACGATTTAACTTGCTGCTAGCACCACTGATTCACCAAACCTGCTGCTTGCAGTCAGTGTTCCACCACAGTCCCCGACGCTGCTCTCATGATTCATTTTGTTTCTAAAGATAGATTTGATTTTGTAGCGAGTAACGAAGGTTTCAGGGGAAATGTATCGGAGTAAAAGTATCAGTTTTCTTTGCAAAATGTAGTGAAGTAAAAGTCAACAGAAATATAAATAGTGAAGTAAAGTACAGATATCCAAAAAAAACGACTTAAGTACAGTAACAAAGTATTTCTACTTCGTTACTATACACCACTGTGGAGCGGACACTGGGGACATTGATTATAGATGCATTTCAAATACGATTTGGTTCCTGAAAAATGGGATTAACGGTTTCAAATGGCTTTTATATAATATATGCAATATTTTTTCGGATAATATTTAACCTTATAGATTAGAAATGTAAATTTCAGGGAAATCAGTTGTCGGGAACACCCCTAATAACACTGCACTGCAGTCATTACATGCGTTAACCCACAGAGGACGAGAACCCAACAAAGCCGAGGACTGGTTGCATTGTGGTCATCTAAAGTCATGTGTAAATTCGGTGCAGCCTTCCTCTAACTTTGGATTCAAAAACACTTCTTCATCGGTCTCTAATCAGGTAACGGTGTTTCCACAAGAAGTTAGCCCTTTCTTCAGCTTCTTTCTCAGCAATGATGCCCACGGAATAACGCAACCAAATGTTATTGTCTGAGCCTTGGTGTAAAATACATCCCTCTTCATGAAGCGTTTGTTGCGTAATGTAAACACTGCCGGGGACCTCCAATGTGTCTGCTAACGACCCCTCCTCTTGCTTTGCAGTGGAAGTCCAGGAGGAAGAGATGAGCGGAGTGCAGTTCTTCTTCACCCTCCTCTTCTCCGTCCTGGGCCTGGGTGTGCTGGCTGTGGTGGGGCTGAGCGTTTACGGCCGCTGGAAGGAAAACAAACGCAAACGTTTCTATTGATGAGAGTGCGACCCGATCGCGCGAAGATGATTTTTTTTTTTTTTTTTTTTTTAGAATGGGTTTCCTAATCAACATACGTCAAAGCAATGCAAAGACTGCTGTGGCTTTACTGAACCATACAATCGAACAAACAACCTTATGGGTCTGAAGGCCAGAGCCACAACAACATAATCAGCCGAGATGAATAGGTGAGCCAGATGTGAAACGTTCGTGTGAGTGTGTGTGTGTGTGTTTGTTTAATGGAAGGTAGATGAGCTAAACCTGATTTAATGTGATTTCTTATGTTCAAATGCGCTTATCAACTGAAAGCACAGTGGGTCTGCACTAACTGAGACACTGTAGATATCAAATATTCACCAACAGGAAGAGACCGACTAAAAGCCTCTGAGTCGATTCAAAAAGATCCCAGATGCTGTGTGTAGTTTACTGACGTCACGTCATGGATGTTGTGGTACTGCTGCGTAACGTGTGGTTATCTCTCACTGCCACTCGGTGCTGCCATTGTGCAGCTTTATTTCTCTGTGAAGCTGTGAAAACCAATCAACCTGTGGATCACCGAAGACTTCTTGCTGTACTGGAAAAAAAGTTGCGCTGTATTTAAGAGCACCGTATAAGCCAAGTAAACATTTCTATCAGCTAAGATGGATTCCTGTCAGCCGGTTTGTAATGCACGGCTAAAGAAACGCGGTGCTCTATGCTGTAACCAATAAAGACGAGCTACTGCGTTCCAGTTCTGCAGACTCAAGCTCCTCTTTTATTTCCTGTTTGGCGTCACTAGTTGTTTGGTTTATTTACTTCCTGGAGTAGCTCTCAGCTCTCAGTTGGGAGAAGTTGTTGCCTCTTAGCAGTAGTTTTTTTGTTATGTTAACAAAATCCCAACTTTTTCGGTGCCACTGAATTTTAACCAGACCTGTTGATAGAAAACATCTTTTTATTTCATTAATGAATTCATCTGTGGTCATGTGACCTTAGCCTTTAGCGCTAGCATGCACTGTTGTCTAATAGCCATAAGCATTGTGCAGTCAAGCTGGCACTGAGTGTTAGAGCCCTCTGTCGGTGTAGAATCAACGGAGAGGAGGCTGCTCTGTGCCGACAGGCCCCACCTCATAACATCTGGGTCAAATATTTGTTCAATATGCCAACATTACCCACAATGCAACTTGGATGGAGCCGATGGCTAATGTAGCCCGGAGCCTCTAGCGGTGTGTTTTCTGATGACGGGCCTCTGATGTGAGATTTCTTTTTTTTTTTCTTTTTTTTTTTTTAACAAAAACTCATTAATTATTTGATTAACTAATGTCATCAGTGGGTAGGCCATTGCCCCAAAAGAGCGCTCCACTTTTACTTTCAGTAAAGTCCAACACAATCACAGCTCTGCTGTAGTGAAATATTTGTATGAGTGTTGACCACTGGGGAGATTTTCTGTCTTATTGTTGCAGATCTTATTTTATGGACATGGTTAGAGTCGAGACGCTGTGGTCCTCCTGAAAGGTTTACTGGTGTTTCTCTTTTCCTGTAATTGTCTCTTCTCTTTACTGTATGTTGTAATCGATCATGTCACTTCATTGTTTAAATACTAAGTAAATTAAAATGTTCTGATCAAAACCCCTTTTGTGAAAAAAGTAGGAGTGAAGAGCTTACGTTGTGATCATTCTCCCATGTTTGTTTCTTTTCCCCTCTTTTCAGTAAAACATTCAAATTTGGTTTCACTCGTATAGTAATGTATTTATTTAGTTTTTTTCATAAATGCTATTATTATGTTACAAGTCAAGATTGTTAAAGCTTGAGCCAGGATCTTTGGACTTGTGGTTTCATATTTCGGGTGCTTCTTTCTTGCTGGGATTATTATTTCAAGTCTCTCTCTCTCTCTGTCTTTCTCTCTCACTGTCTTTCTCTCTGTGTCCCTGTCTCTTTCTTTGTCTCTTTCTTTATATCTCTCTCTGGCACTAGAAACTGGTATAAAGCGGGAACAGTGGTTGTGATGTGCGAAGTAAACTATGGAGCTATTAGAATCAACTTTTATTTCAGACTCATGAGTCCATATAATATCAAAAAAAAAAAAACGACAAACAAATACAACAATATATAAAATACAATATGAGGACACCAAGACACAAGTGTGATCACTGCAGTTAAAAAAAAGTCACTCGTTGTTAAACGCATACAGACATTTGTTCCAATGTTTCCAGAAACAAGAAGTATATCTTGTGTCACTTTGTGTTGGATCAGTTAAGGCTTTTATAATTACATTTTCTGAGTCATTTAACCGACATTTAAATTTGTAAATAAAATTCCTCAACACAGCATGGAAGGTGGGAACATTACGACTCACAAACATATGACTTGCACTTGTCCATCTTGGAAGCTTGAGCAAGATTCTAAAAGCAGCATTAAATATCTATAATATCTATAATATTCTATTAATATGAAAAACAGGAATATGTGTCCTCACATGTCTGTGTGCACTTTCTTTTCTTTTGAGCGAGGAGTCCACAGGTGTCGGTGTCCGGGGCTGCCAGTCTGACTCTATAGACCTGTCAATGATGCCTCCTGAAGAGACTTCTCTCTCAGCAGCTCCTAGTTACCGCGGAGGCTCCTCCTCTTTAGAGTCGATCATCTACATATTTCTGAAAGCCAGTGCGTAGACAGAAGCCTCCGTCGTCTCTCCTCCTCCAACCTGTGTCTTCCTCCTCATACCTGTCTGTCGTCACATGACACCGGGAACACCAACATACCGCTCACTGCATCTCCCACTGGAAATACTGCTGGATACAGTGTAGTTCAAGGTAAGAACTCAGGTAATGAATCTTTTTTGTTATGACGGATGAGTCAATCCCACTAACTACACAATAACTCTGGACATGTTTGTTTAAAAAATTGCTTGATTTGTGAAGAACAACACAACAAAAATTCAGTAATAAAGGTATATACATTATCCCTATTGTTATACAAGTAGTGATGTAGAGAAAATATTAAAGTATACATTGACAGCCTATAATAAATGTATGTCACTGGTGGTTGTGCTAACCCGCCCTAATGAAACTCGTTCGCAGATGTTTAGGTACAAACTTGCAACAAATGGTTAACATGGAGATAAGAGCAGGTCACAATGATTAACTGGAGCCTGAATAGGTCACTGGTGTCCATTGTGCCCGATGGCTCAGTGTTGCCATATCAAACAGTGATGTCCTGTAAACACTCTGCCACCGCGAGGAGCAGCAACATCACTTGTTTTCCTTGACGAGTATTGCAGGATAGCATTCTCTCTAAAATATGTAATTATGTATGTTACTGTAATTAGTAGTTTTAATCGACCAATTTGTGGACTCTTACAGATTTGATTTTTTGTGAGGAAGGCTGTCGGGAAGGATGAACCGCTCGTGTGTGAACTACTTGAAAACTATGGTGATAAGTCTCAACTTCCTGTGCTGGGTAGGTGGTTTAAACAGTGGTGTAAGGTAGTTGCAAAGGGTCCCAGATCAATTAAATTTATTTGTATAGTATAAATCACAAATTTGCCTCAGAGGTCTTTACAATCTGTACAACATACAACGTCCTCTGTCTCAGGACCCTCGTGTCGGAATAGAAAAAAACCTCCTGGGAGAGCAACAAAGGAGGGATCCCTCTCCCAGGATGCGCAGAAGTGCAATAGATGTCATGTGTACAGAATGGAGTTCAATTCATAAAATATAAATGATTCATATAATGATGGAAAACATGGCAACAGTGGATATAAAATAATAAAAGTATTAATGGTACCCCACAGTCTAGGCCTATAGCAGCGTATCGGGGCTGGGCTAAGGCAAACCTGAGCCAGCCCTAACTATAAACCTGAGCCAGCCCTAACCATAAACCCGAGCCAGCCCTAATTATAAACCTGAGCCAGCCCTAATTATAAACCTGAGCCAGCCCTAACTATAAACCTGAGCCAGCCCTAACTATAAACCTGAGCCAGCCCTAACCATAAACCCGAGCCAGCCCTAATTATAAACCTGAGCCAGCCCTAATTATAAACCTGAGCCAGCCCTAACTATAAACCTGAGCCAGCCCTAACTATAGTTATTATTATTAGTTATGACCGCTCGCTCGGCTTGCAGACGTGCGGGGCTTGTCGGTCTTGACAGAATTTGTGCCTACTTTATGCTACCGTGTATTGTATCATCACATGAGCAAATAGGGGCTCGATAGTTGACAATGTACATATTTCCCAGCAATCTTTGCATATCTGTATATGGCGACAAAAAAATAAATCAAAGAAAAATAAGTGATTCATTGAATTGGTTGTTTTTTAATGTGTAGTCATGGTTTTTATAGTTCAGGTATTTTACACAAAAAAGGTACAAAAATCATGACAGAGATGGGTTTGCCTTTTCGAGGGCATAAATAGAACCATTTCTAGCTCGTTGAGTTCTTCTTCAAACACAAACGAGCGTATTTTCGAGGTGCCGATCTGAATCACACGTAGGGGTCTGTCCTCCATCCAAATGCATAAATAACTAAAGAACCAAAAAATAGTTTAGTGGTTCCCAACAGGAAGAAAATAATGTTTTGTTGTACTTCTTAGGCCTTAAACAGTTATTCATGAAAAACATGTGAGCCGTACATTTGGGGGAACTGCTAACAACTAAGAATTATTTTTAGGGATCTAAAGCCATAAAGGTTTTGAACCACAGGTTTAATATTGATGATGTATTTTAGAGGCGTATGTTTTTATTTAGAATCTTTTGTGAAAGATATTTAGTACCTACAGCTGTAAAATAAATGTAAAGGAGTAACGGGTACAACATTTCCCTCTGACATTAAGTGTAGAAGTATAAATTAGCAGAAAATGAAAAGACATTAGTACAAAGCCTCAAATGTGTACTGAAGTACTTTCCACCAATGAAAATGGATCCATATTCCAGAGGTTTTCTATGCAAAGAATTGTTGGACACAGGCATATTTTGCCGTTGGCTGCACATTCTGTATACATACTGCACAATTTCTTTGAGGTAAGAAGGCAGTTTTAAAGGCAGTAATTCAATTAAATGTATCTTCTATTATTGTGAAGTTATTTAGTAGATTTGATCCTGACTTAATGTGTGACATTGGTTGAGTGATTTTCCAATAGAAAATGTCTCAAAGAAGTTGTCTCGTGGGAATAAAATGATTTAATCTGGAGGTGTGAACATTTCATTGTTATGCTGGCTGCATGCTGTGCAGTCGAACCACATTTCATAATGCAGAATATTAACATGAGGTGTCTCTCCTGTGCGCGTTGGAGCTGTGCGGCGCCTTTGTGGTGGCCTTAGGAGAGTTCCAGGTGATTCACTCCAGGTTCGCCTCCCTCGTCACCACCTTCTGGCCCATCTTCCCCGCCAACACCCTGTTGGTCACCGGCACCATCGTTACCTGCGTGTGTTACCTGGGAGTGTTCGGAGGCTTGAAGGAGAACCGCTGCATGCTCATTAATGTGAGTATGAGACAGGATTAAATAGTAACGGTGGCTGTTTAGTTTATGCTGTTCATGTTAGTTTGATTATTCTAAAAACATTAGCCTATATGCACATACATGGCAAACTGAAGCACAGATCATACAAACCAGAGATTTTCTGATAGCATTTTTGCCGTCCCAATTCCTGAACCTTTGCTGATACCTAGTACCGATCCAATAAAAAAATGTATACTGTAAACTAAGTGTCTTACAACTTGCACTCTCTCTAATGTCCATCAGGGGGCGACACTTCTGGTTGCAAAAATATGTCTGATTGTATAGAAGTCTTTGAGAAAATAACAAGTCTTCTTCAATACAGCATGATGTTCATTTCGTAAGTGATGGTCTATTTAGAGTCAAATAGACCATAAGATAGTGTATGTAGGCTTTAGGGCGGGGCTACCATGGGGTTGTCCGGTCTGGGAGTTGTCTGTGTTTTCGTTTTAGAATTTTAACCCTTTCACAGTGTGTTTTCAGTTCATGAAGATGCATTGTAACATTTTGGTCTCGTTCAGCATTCGGTTGTACTTAGCTCCAACTTCTTGGGTCACTTCTGGTTCCAATAAAACAAGATGGCAACTGACAAAACGCCGAACTCGAGGCTTCAAAGCGGCAGTCCACAAACCAACGGGTGACGTCACGACGAATATGTCCACTTCTTGTATACAGTCTATCGTAGCAGGTGACGCGTGTTGTTGTTGCTTCTCCTGTGTAGCATAAATGAGCTGATGCATGATATGATAAGGTGATAAAGGACCGGTGCATATACTCACCGATACCCGATCCAGCATTTTTCGGCTGTACAGACTCTTACTGCAAATTCACTCATATTTGAATCTGATTTTCACCGACTCCAGTTCTTCGTCCTGTTGTTCATCCTGATGCTAGTGGAGTTAGCCATGGGCTGTGTGTTCCTGGTCTACAGCAGTGAGGTAGGAGACTTTATGCACAATCCATTTGTCGAAGCTGATTTATACTGTAGGTTGATTTGATTGATATGTCACTATTGGGAACATTTTCACCTCAAACAGCTTGGTAGTCAGAATTTTGCAAAGTGAAACTCTCCAAATGAACATGGACTGGTAGAGGGACAACCACCGCTGGTCTCTCCGCCAGCACATGCTGCCATGAAACTAGAGGCCGTTGTCTTTACTGTCCATCGGGCAGCAGTATATTGCAGATAGTGTGTCTTGCCTTGTATGTCGTGCAGATTGACACATACTTTGAGAGAGACCTGATGAGAAGCCTGGAGATCTACAGACAGTCCGGTCCAGAAAGCAACACGACCATTAAAGATGACTTCGATGCTGTCCAGCACCTGGTAAATGATCTGCTACTCTGCTTCATCAACTTAAAATGAACCCCATCGCTAGTAATAAGTCATTCACTTTTCCCCGCTCATTCCACTGAAGTAGGGTGTTTTTTTTGGTACAGTTTAGGTGCTGTGGAGTTCATGGTGTGGCAGACTGGAAGGGTAACATCCCAATCTCCTGTTGCAGGGAGGACCCCTGTAACGCCCTAATTCACACAAACTGGCAAGAGGTATTAAGAGAATTAATAACGTGCCGTCAAACATTCTGTTTAATAATTGTCCTCCACGTGTCTGTGACTTTTGTACTCGACCCTCCTTCCCGTTCATTATTCTGTTCTCTTCATGACTCTCGTCTATTTCTTTTTTACTGTAACTCTAAACAGTTGCTTTGCTGTAAACGTGCACATATGCTCAGCTAATTCACTCTGTATGAATAAAGGATCACCGTAGAGATTTTGTCTTTCAGGGTTGTCTCATGAAACTGAAGGACTGGTTTTCCAGAAACTATCGTAGCACAGGCGCAGGCGTTGTCACGATGTTCATCCTACAGGTACGTACATCTTATTTTCCTCATTGTGAGGCTCAAAGGGATACTTCAACCCCTTGGCTCAGTTGTTACGATGAACGCCAAGGGTGTGTTAGGGCCATTGTATGGAAAACAAAAACAAAAAAATGACCCTGCCTGAGCAGGGGGGTAATGCTCAGAGAAAAAAACGAATTTAAGTTGTAAATTCATGAGAAGAAAACGTGGCTATTCTCTAAATTTAAAGTGGTGAATCTCCAACAAAAACTCACAAAGTCAGGAGAAAAGAGCTTGTATATTCTCTGAGATTATATAAACTCAACTTCACAAAGTCACCAATGAATTCTGACATGTATGGTAAATGTATCCAACGGCCCAGATCAAGCTGACAGGGAGATAGCGACAGACTTGGCAAAATTATCTGTATCTACATAATATATGGAAATAAGATTAATTGGATTATATTTGTGTTCAGTATAAAACATGTTACCTGTGTCCCTAATATATAAGACAAATAAAATAAAGCTAAATTGTGAGGGGAAATGTCTAAAAAATATAAATAATTCCTGACAATGTGTTACATTGTTACATTTGAGACGCACAATCAGGCATTTTCAGTCTTAATGAATTTCAGATAGCTTTTCTTAGGAATACTGCACCCTTCCCCAAGCTAAGTAATTATTATATATATTTACAGACAATCTCCCTAATAGGCTGTTTTGGTCTCCAGCAACTCCTGAGGGAAATATGTCTCCTTAGCTGCTAAATGCTCCACTATGCACATCAGCTCGTTTCTAACTGGGTCCGTCTGCTATTTGATCTCGGCAGGAAGTGTACAGAGGGCTCATCGAAGCTTTTAGTTTTGTCTTTGAAAATCATTACTTCATAGATGTTTAACTTTATTTTGTTCTTGTTTTCTTTCTTTTCAGTTTATTTGTCTGTCCATCACCGTTCCTCTCTTTTGCCACTTCAGTCGACAAGGACTGGGTTACCAGTGAACCAGGGCCAATAAAACGGACTTTCTCTCTGTCGACAGGTTGATTTTCCCTGTATCAGCTGTTTATTAATCTGTGTCAAGTACCCAATGGGAAGAAAAATAAGCCATTTCCAGCCAACAGGAGAACAAGCGGTAGTTCTTTGACCAGGGACAAGCTGAGGATGACGGCTTATTATCACTATTGACAATTTCCTGTGAGGTGACAGAGCTTTGAATGTGATTTGATAAACATAATTGGAGACATTTCATTTGTAGATATATAACATTATAAATAAGACCTGTCCTAACCCACAAAGTGCTAGACTCGATGATATGCACTATTTTGGACACCTGCCCTTCCAAATTTGTTGGACTTCAAAACATTTTGAACTCGACTTAGACAAATCCAAATCCGACATGGGTATTGAACCCCTCCCAAAAATCTTTCATTATTATTTTACCTCATTCACTTTTGAGTTTTCAATATTTTCCTATTTTTGATTATGTGCTTTCACTTGTTTTGAGCTACTGGAAAAAAACATGTAAATACTCCAGCGCGCATGCTGATTAAAACACAGCTATTTCCATTTGTCCGATGTTTTTGTGTGTGTACAGTCTTTGGTCTCTAAGTCCAAGCTTGGGCGACAGGTCACCTTAATGTAAGAAGGTGTTATTTATTATTTGGCAGAGCTGAATTTGTAGTTGCAGAGAACCGCTTCCCTTTTTTATATTACCTGTAAGAAATTCCGAACACTCTAAATCAAATCAACCTAAAATATGCGCTTGCAACTCCACTTGATTGTTTTTCAAATTTAAAATTGCTTCCCTTTTAAATGATTAGCTTTGTTTCGGTTGATTCTGATTCTTAGAAAAATAATGCCCCATTCCTGATACTATGATAACTATAATCCTTGATATTGTGTGTAACATGGCTGTTTTAAGAATTCATATGATAAACCAGTTATTAATCAGTGATATGGTAGTGTGTGAGGTAGCTTAACTAGCATTTGTTCTGGCCACTGCTGTTGTAGGGCTTTTTTGTTTTGTCTGATGGAAACATTAGTTATTAGATTTTCACAATTTCTAATAGAACAGCAATAGTCAATGAGCTGCTGGCACATGTTCTGTATCTGGTTCAGAGTGAAACATATTGGAAAACCCAGTGTCACCAAGCCTTTTAGGGCATGGATGATGAACAGGCTTATGAAGTGTTGTATATTTACATAGAGGTAACAACAGTTAAAACGCAATATCTTTTTCAAAATAATGAAAATGAGGTGTTTGCTAAACAAGATTTTAGTTCATGTAACTTTAAGGCTATGATGTCATCAAGTGCATATTATATATATATTTTTTTTTTACACCAATGGGCTTAATAGCTTTGCAACGGTAATGCTAGATGCTCAAATGTAGTCACGGTTTTTAAGGTTAAGATACCCACCATATTATCTGCCCAAAACATTCACCAGTTTCCTTGTTGCTGCTGTTTATATTCCTCCTGATGGAAATACAATAAAATACACAACTGTTTTTGTTCACCTTGTGTACCACATGTAGCATAAAGGGACTACAACTGCATTTTGTGGTGCACATCAGCAATGTAAATGAACCTTGAACATAACTTGAACATTAACATGAGTTAGCTGGAACATTAAAGGTACCATATTGTAAAACGTTTACATTTTTGTTTGTTGTTTTAAATCAGGTCTAAGTGCTATAAAAATGCTGTGAAAGTATCGACGCAGTCAATAAATGGAGAAACACACACAGCCTATGTTCAGAAACTGGACTGGTCCGGTCCGGTCGCGGTCGATTCATCCATGAGAAGGACTTCTTACTGGAACTGAAACTGATTCAACTCTTTGACTCTTTAAGTGAACATTATTCGGTAAGTGAATAATATGAATGGCTCTAGCGCTGCAGTGTTGCTGGATTGATTTGTCATGCTTGACATTGTATGTGACTGGTTCTTGTCATTGTGTTAATTACATTGATTCTGACTTGTCCGTTAATGACGAAGCATCCCATCATCGCGGGGTTATTTCGGACATTTGATTCTCTATTTGAATCAGTAGGGAACAGCTAACGCTGTTGTTTCCCCGCTAGCCTCCCCGAACACACGCCGGGCCTCAGCTGTTTTTTGTTATTGTTGCGGGTTCAAAAGGTCACACATCCCGTTGCCTGTTACGTGAGCGCAGTCCACCGAAAACATATTTCCCACAAATTAAGCTTCTGCATTTTCCAAATGCACTAGTATTATTCAAGCATATTGTTCGGTTAGTAAGCCTCGTACCAAACGGTGTAATACGAATACGTGTATTATTACACCAATAGAAACGAATAACCGTAGCTCAGTAGAACAGCACAGAAGGCCCAGGTATAAAATGTACAGCCCGCTACTGGAACACAGGTATATTCAGACAGACAAAATAAGATAAATAAAGATTTTTTTAACATTAAAACATGTAAACATGTTCTAGTGTCACCCCAATATACAAGTATGAACCTGGAAATTAGCATAGTATGTCTCTTTTTAAAGCTCAGCCTCCTCAACTAACTAAGGCTAATGCATGACCTAGCGTGAGCATAATTAGCTAGCTAGCTACAGCTGATGTAATTAGCCAGTAAAATTCAAATTTTAGCTGCTAAATTGATGGTCACCAGCTAGAAATGGGATGCTTGCTTTTGTCTACCTCTGTCTGAAGTCAAGGACCCATTGTTTCAAAAAGAGTTGTGATGGTAAATGGGCCACAGTTTTAGGTTATCATTAAATGCCTGAATGGAAAGCATGGCAGGCATAGCAACAGTAACCAAGGAGGGCAGGGAACAGTCTTGAAAACATAACGTTAGCTACCAAAACATTGAGCACGTTTGAATAAAATTGCGTTCATTTAAGTAGGCCTGAAGGTATTGGCTAGCTAAATTATCTGACACAACATACCTACGGTATATAATGCATTGTAATTCCTCTGACATTACAAAGATGAACGATTCAAGGACTCCAACTCTGCGTCAAATCAAAACCTCAGGTATTTAAAAAGTTAGTTAACTAAGTTAGTTAGCACAGATAAAAAAAAACTAACCACCAGCTTGTTTTTTCACTATTATTCTTTGGAAGATTCCACTGTGAAATATAATTAATAATTAATAAATTAAAAGAAGTATTTGAGCTAGCTAGGTTAGCGTTGACTTGGCTAACCTTGCTAGTTAACCTAACCTAGAATAGAATGTATACTATCTTTATCCCTTTAAGGGGGACATTTGTCTCTGCATTTGACCCATCCCTGTATATAGGGAGCAGTGGGCTGCCAATGACAGGCACCCGGGGAGCAGTGTATTGCTCAGGTACACTTCGACACTTAACACGTCCCAGGCGGGGATCGAACCGTGAACCTTCCAGTTCCCAGACGACCTCTTAACCCAGTGCGCCACGGTCGCCCCTAACCTATCACAAAACATCAGAAACAAACCCCTCTTTGTCACTAATGTTACTGTAGCTAGCTATATTACAGATGAAGTCACTCTAGCTAACCAAACTTATAGGTTCATGTTATCAAAATAGGACAATAGTGACATGTTAGCCTAATGTTTGCTAATCTTCCATGAGGTCAGTCATTGCAGAAAATATGTCTGCACTAACGTTAAGTATAAAACTACCCTCCGTCATCCCATCTTAAAACTACCATCAAGTAAAATAATGTCCAACATAAAATACATGTTGGGACAAGGGACCCAAACGTTAAGTCGAGCTAATAGTTATAGCTAATAGCAAATTGTAGCAATATGTTTTATGAAAACACTAAATAGCATTAATATTCAATAGAGCTCCATTTACATTTCCAGAGAAACAGGCTGAGGGAGAGGAAAGTGGAGCAAAGCAGGTCTGGGACAGCTATGACAAACCTGCTACAAGACAAAGGCCATCGTCCACGCCTGGACTTCCTCTGGAGGTACAGCTTGCTTTGTTGTCTACCTTTTTTTTGTTGCTAAACGATACTGCAAACTGCACTTATCTCCCCTAGCAAAGAAGAGTTTTAAAAATGGGAAACATGGACGTTGAAAATAATGTATTCTGTTTGTTATTTTCCCATCATTCAGAAAAAAAGTGAACATAAGAGGCACGTCCTGATCAACGAGCACAACTGCCTAACATTTGCTGTGACTGTTCGGGAAGCTAAGCGGAAGGAGCTGCAGAAGTCATTGAAAGCGATGAACTTCGAACCAACAAATTACTACAATGAAGACGCAAGCAAGCAGGTAAGAGTGCATCTGAGGACATGTTGCTGAAAACACATTTGACAAGTGACATACTTGACACACGGTCTTTTGGTCCATCATTAATATAAAACAATGTTGATTAGTTTTGCTTTTTGCCACACACACTCCCTTTGAGGCAAGAGTTGCTGCAAATGTGCGTGAGATGCTCAATTCAGTTCATGTATGTTCACCGTAGTGCCAGTGTTATTTACCAGTTACCAGTGTACTTATAAATGGTACTGATGCACTGGATGCCAGTTTAAATGACAGTGCATTTAAAAGTAGATGGGGCTTAAAGCTGGAGGACTTTAACTCATAAATGAACGTTCGTTATATATTCATAACCCTTGCCAAATGAGTCCACACAATGCTGATTAAGTGTATCGCCGCCAGGGAGAGCTCTCTGTATTTCGCAGTAGACTGAGTTTGCGGTGTCCGCACTGAAAGACGTAGGCCTGCAGGTGAGATTGCCGCATCTCTTGGCAGTTTTCCCTCGCAAACATTTTGTCTTCTTTTTCTATCCGCTCCAGATGGCTGCTACATTGTCGCCGTTGGTCTCTGCCATATGGTAATTACCCTCACTACCTGAGGGCGGAGAGAAATGTTCCGCACTCCAGCTTTAAGTTAAAGTAAATCTTTTTTTTTCCTCCAGTTTGGCAACCCTCGATCTGTTAACAACCGACTGTCACCTATTTTTGTAAAAATGGACTTTCCACTAAAACTGCTGAGTACAACTCATGTCTCTGGGAACATGAGCGCTCACCATGGACAGAGACTGCTGATGCTGGATGTATTTATTTACATTCCAAGTTGTCTCATATCTTCTATCATCCTATCACATCATTGATCGCATACTATAACCTTTATCCTTCATTGTCTAATGTCAGCACATACGGCAGCTAGAGAACAACAAAGACAAGATGAAGATTAAGATCATAGCGGCCAAGGAAATCGCGACAGCCTATCAACCCATTCGTGAACACCTGCAGCAGGTGAGCTATGCTGTTTGAGACACTGTCAACCACTTTATGAAAACAGGACGTTTAAGAAGGATTCTATCAATAGCAGCTCATCAATACAGATACTTTTTCAATGCTTAAGAGAGGGGACATCATGTTGTTAAAGAAATTACCATTATTTTTCTTATTTTCGGCAGCAATAATGAGAATAAACGTCTGGGAGTTCTATTGCTGCTTCACTACAAGTACACTAAACTGAAATCAGATTGCATTCGAGCTAATAAGAATACATAATTGAAAACTATCATTCAAAAAGGGCAAAAACATGTAAACGAAACAGTGCAAAGAATGAATATGTATCAACCCTACGCACATTAAAAATACATTAAGCGTGCAGTCTTAAACGCCCCAAATCTTTGCATGCTGTCTTGTTGGGTTGGCAGGGTAACATTTAACTTCTATGCTCGTTAGTTGTTCGTTTTTTTCCAAGTAGTAACGAGCTAAGAGATGCAGGGGGTACGTGATTGGCTGAAAAGTGAGGGGGTTATTTCATGATGTTTTTTTTTTTTTTTAAACAATAATGTTAAAATGAAAAATAACTCAATGTAAACTAACTCAATGTCCCTTCATTAGGAAACCAGAGAAGCTTTCAGAAAGACACATGTATGGGACACAACTAACATAAACTACTATAAGCACAGCCATCAGTCCGTCTCATTCAGCCGAGGCTTCTCGTTTGTAATGTGATCAGGAGGTCCGTGGTATGGACAAGAAGCTGGACCAGAAGGAGCACACCATTGCTATTGGACAGGCAGAGGTGGACAGAGCAACTAAACAGTTCCAGTCAGCAGCAGCAGCTAAGACTGAGGTAAGACTTCACCACCACGAGACCCAGCTTAACCTTCCTACAACAAGGCTGATGTGAGTTCCAGACTGCTGGCGGGAGTCTTTCAGAAGCTCCACTGGGGGAAGCAGTTTCTTTTTACTGTATTTTTATGTGAATGATCCTGATTTGGATTGAAAGTGGCCACACAAATCATGGCTTTCCTTTTCGGCATCATCGTCACCAAGTCAACTGTATCTTGTTTTTTTCGGGTGTGTGTTGAAATGGATTACAATTGATAGCCTGTCAGGAAAACCCCAGGAAAAACAAAAGAAACCATACTCTATAGCGCTGAACAATTACTGGTTTATTTTGCAGTCTGACACCTCTTTCAGTCACGTTTTCACAAGTAAACCATTATTGGAAGCAAGCAATCATCTAACCTGTTAGGACTGATGTTGTCCGAACAAAAGAGATATTTATCAACGAAGGTTTTTCATTGTAGGAATTGGATCAAGAATGCAACGGATCAATTCACCAATTCAATTTTAGGAAAAACAAGAAAAACATTTTCTTTTACCGGGATCCTCTCTTTCCTACTTCCAAAACTCTGCCACTTTGACCAGCTGACAGTTCGTAACTGACTTGACCAGCTGACTTCGCTACAAGCTGATTGGCTGTTGAAACAGGGGATGTTCCTTATGGAGGAACATCACCTATATACAGTATATATATATATATATATATATATATATATATATATATATATATATATATATATATATACATATATATATATATATATATATATATATATATATACATATATATATATATACATATATATATATATACATATATATATATATATACATATATATACATATATACATATATATATATATATGCTGTGTGGGATTAACAGAAATGTCGTTGAAATGACTCACAAAATACTCACTCAAATGTGATTGTCTTTGTTCTTATCTTTCTCTCCAACCCACCAGGGCAGCATGGTTCAGATGGAAGATGAGACAATGATGAGGAACAGAGAAATAGATATTAAGCTTGGCCAACTGAGTGCAGAAAGGAAGGCCCTGGAAAGGCAAATTAGGACACTTGATATCGAGCATCGCAGCCCCACGGGGCAGAGCAGGCAGAAAGAGCGGGTAAGAAGGGAAAGGGAACTAATATCATACTTTGATGAGAACAAATTAGATTCATCAATTTCTGAAAAATAAGTCATTGTTTCTGGTTATTTTGTTGTCGTGCCATTTTTCCCATGCAGGAAATTGAAGGAGAAGAGGAAGAAGAAGAGGATGAAGAAGAAGCACACTCAGTTCCAGTCACAGGTACTGTGCTGTATAGCAGCAAAAACAACTGTAGTCACGCTCTGTTGTTGTGGGTAGTGCAATCCCCACACACCAGTTGTCTGCCGTTGTCTTATCATAAACTTTAAAGGTCTCTGGAATTGAGGAGTATCTTTATTCATGGTGTGTACATACAAGGCAAACTGATTCCGACTGATTCCGTCCTTACTTTTCACAATAAAAGACCTGTCCATAAACCCTGTATCACTGCTTACCAGAGGGACCTTACACGGGGTTACAAGGTTACAATGGTTAAAAGGGTTTTTTTTCGTCAATGTACGATGGTGTTGCACAACGTCATTTAGATTGTAGTAGTCCCAAAAAAAACAACAAAAAAAAAAAAGACATACATTATATATATATGTGACGTAGAGACACCGTATATGACTCTGGTAGCGGCAGCTACCAGACCCTGCTTTATGGTCTGTTTGACTCTAAATGGACCATCATTTACTAAATGAACATCATGCTGTATTGAAGAAGACTTGAAACTAGAGATTGAGACCATAAACTCATGTTTACAATGTTTACTGAGCGAGTACATCAAGAGAGAAGTAGAGTCATTTTCTCATAGACTTCCATACAGAAGACTTCTTTTGCAACCAGAGGAGTCGCCCCCTGCTGGTCAGTATAGGGAATGTAAGTTTGCATCGGCAGAACTGGAGGTTGCTGCCTGATATGAATACATTGTCAATACTAATACTTGTCCATCATTGTAATGGAGCGATGTGAGCCTCTGTGTCTCACAATACTGTGAGCATAAATAAGTAATGTAATCGAGTAGCTAAAGTGTTGACGTGTGCTCTCTGTGCCTCCACAGATCATCAGTGTTATGACGTCTGTGGTGCTTCCCAGTCTGACGTTAAGCTGGTGGAGGATATGGAGGCTCTGGGAGAAGCTCTGGCCGACACTGAAGTGCAGGTAGACAATTCAATTCAAGTCACATTCACATGTGTTATTAAAGAAGCAGGTTTCAAAGTGCTGTACACTGAACACTGGCCCTTTAAAATGTTGTCGTTTGTGTGTAATAACACCAGGTTACAGTTGTATGGGTTACAAGGAAACTATTTCTTGGTTTGGTTTATTATGTCTTCATTTATGTATAATGAGCCAAAATTAAGAATGGTTGTGTTTTTGTTTGGAATGAGCCGTTTTTATCTACATAGTCCTTTTCAGGAAGTCGGCCATGTTGCACCGCCATGTTTCTACGGTTGCCCAGAAAGCATAAAAACCAAACACTGACTCTGGGTAGAGCCCTTTGCTTTTTTTTTTTACATTTCCTGAAGGCTACCGTAGTTCTCCGACATGTTTGTGGAAGGGCGGTGTGAGCATCGGGGCATTCAGTTTGATGCAATCTGCAAGCTTACCACTAGGTGCCACTGATTTCTACACACGTCTGCTTTAATAGGAACTAGCTGGCACAGCGATGTCGCAGCGAGCCGGCAAGGAGCAGCGCCTCGCTGAGATAAGCCTGTTGGAGGACGGGATCAGGCAGGATGCCAAAGCCCTGGCTGATGTGGACCTCCAGTACGCCGAACTCAAGTTCGGTGCCAAACCTGCAGCTACAAGGTACAATCCCTGATGATGAACTACCCCCTGTTCAAACGGCCCTTAGTGTCATTTTCAATCTTCAATCACCAATTGTAAGATATGTGTTGGTTGAGAGCCAAAAATGTGAAGCCCAGTTGGGTCATCTCAGATGGCCACCTAATATACATCAGGCTGTTATTTGGAACACCACCTTCCATTTCATTACAGTGCAATTTAAATAGAGTTGAATCAGTTAGTCGACTGACTAAATTGATTGAATATCGGATTGGTTGAAAATGAATCTGCATATTCAAGCAATTGGTAGTGGATGTGATTTGATTTGGAAGTGGATTAATTGTTAAGCTAATTCTTTAAACAAAAATTCAGCAGATGCAGCTTCTAAAATGTTTTCTATTTTGCATTTTTCCCCATTTAATGTGGGAGCTTATCCTGAGAGAAATCTCTGTTCAATACTTCTTCTTGCGGTGTGATTGGGTCTGATAGATGTGTCTGTCCTGAGGTGCTGTCACGATCCCCTCTGCCCTTCACATCGGGCCATTCTCAACGCCTGCTGTTGCACAGTGACATGTTCAATATCTGATCCGCTTGTTTGCACTTATCACTTAATCTTCTTAAACAGCTGTGACAGGAACAGTTTACACGGAGTGAGGACAGCATCGCCTTTGGATGGGGCCATTAAAAAGTTGAATCATATACTGCACAGTGAGACATTTTACTGCCAGGTTTTTGCTATTGTGAGGGGCCTGCTGCCTTAAAGACCTCCACCTATTTTTTTGGTTTGTTAAGGTTTGACAAGCTGAAGGGAAAAATGCAGGCAAAGCTGAATCAGGACGTGGTCCGTGTTGAGCGACTGCAGGCTGAGCTGAAGCGGTTTCAGGACTCGTTGGAAACTGTGGAGCGGGGGGTCAGCAACATCTACTTCAGGATGAGCTGCGTCCCTGTGGAGGTCTGGACCAAAACTCAGCCCATCATTGTCCTGTTTTAGCATGTCTCTTTGTTCACTACTGTCTTTTAAAGGATGGATTCAGATGGTTCTCTGCTAAAACAATGCTCACATGGCATATGCTCTAGTCATGAAGCAATGCCTTCATACAGCGACTGGACTATTACAAGCCAAAAGCTGTGTCCCAAATCCATGCAACATATAATACACACTAATCATCATAGTAAACTTAAGAATTGTAAAACAAACCTTACTGGAATGATTCAATATGTGATATACAAACTGCCATTTAAACATCACAAATACAAACTCTTTTTCTTCAAAATGAATACTACGTTATTCACCAAGATCTTTCTGGAGCTGTCTCACTATTATGTATTGCATTTCATTGTGGGTGAATAGTTTCCGCCGACACACACTGTACACAATGTCTGGGTTAGAGAATGCTTTATTTAACAGACCACAAACTCAAAAACGGCTTACGATGCCCGTGTCGTGTGGAATTGGGACACGCTGTCTACAGCCAAGCTAGCGGCAGTGAAATGAGCTAAATGCTAACATGTTCACAATGACAACACGCTGATGCCCAGCAGGTTTCATGTTCACCGAAGCCCGATACTCGCCGGCTTCTTGTCAGCTCTTGTCAGCACTCTGGTTCGTTGACTTGTTGTTCACAGATCTGCTTCACACTCCTTCAGGGTCTGTCCAGTGCTTCCAGCTCTGACAGCACAGACCAGCTGAGGGACGTCAGAGCCCGCGTGCCAACATTACTGCAGAGAGCGTCGGAGCAGACACCTGAGATCAGCGGCCTGGACCCAGATATGGTGCTACAGCTCTCTGAAACCTTACATATGCTTTCCATTTAGGTCTGACCTAAACCATTTTAAAGGATGGGGCAGGTTACTGTGTTGTGTATGATATTTTGTGCTGATGTTATTATTATGTTTTTTCACAATTTGGTCCTTTAACATTAAGATATCCAGATTTTGCACAGACTCTCACCTTTTTTCTTTTTTTTAAATCTGAACCATAGTTACATGAGAATATTTATTTACAGCATTTATAAAAGTGTGTTTTTCTGAAGTTCTCAAATGTATGTTACGTTGTATCTCTCCCATAAAATGGAAATCAAATTTGGCTTAAATTCCCTGTCCAATTAAAAAAAAACACGTTTAAATAGTTTTTCTTCATGTAACGTATATTGTTGCCTCATGCAGCTCGAATTTCAGCTGCCAGTGCCAGTCTTTTGCGTAAACGTTTTTGATAGGTCTGACCAAAAGCCTGTTTTCTGCTTAATCTGTTAACACCCCCCCCGACCTTTGCCTCTGCGTCTTCTTCTTCCTCAGGTTTACAGTTCGCATGAAGAGCTCAACAGCATGGAGTCAAGGGACATCAAGAGACCGACCACCCCTATACGTGAGTTGCAACAAATACCCTTTACCCACCCAAAATAGCACATATATGCTAAAAACTCGCTACAAATATGCAATAGACTGCAATAAACAAATGAAGTAAACAGTGAATACTCCTCTTTTATATCTGTGACTTATTCAGACTCTCTTTCAAACTCTCAAACTGGAATTGGTGATTGTTGGAACAGTTGAAAGACTAACTAAGATGGTTTTGTTGAGTTTTATTTTGTGTCTGTCGAGTTTGAATGAAGTGCGTTTCACAATGATCGGTGAGCATATTACAGCTGAGCATTTTCACATCTAACTCTGTGAATGAAGAGTTTATTTTAAGCCAGACCAGCGTTGGTGATTTTGGAACAGTGGACCAACGAAGACGATTTTGATGACTCTTATTCTGATTCAATTTACATTTCTGGTTTGAGTTCTGTCCCATATGTTTTGTCTTTTCTATGCTTAAAAGTGCTGAATTTCTCTTCCACCTGACACATGTTTACTCAAACATTCTCCAAAAAGCTAATATGTGGAAACTTTATTGGTGAGAAACATTGACAGGAAGACAAAAAACAACCGGCGTACGCGAGTGAGTGGATACGTATGAGACACCAGTGATGTGACTGGCTGGAGAGAGTATTAAATAATCATAACGCCCTCTGAGCTATATTCACCTCCACCCGGCTGTTTTCTGCACGTCGCGCTGCTGCACACATGGACCCATATAGAATGTGTACATGTAGATGCCCACAGTCTGTGCGCCTATCACCTCGCCTTTATTACTTCGATTTGACCTGAGGGGAACAAATATTACACTGATGGTCGAGTGATGCTCAGAACCGTGACTGCAAGTGTTAGAACCAGAATAGCCATTTGCGATATATATAAAACAGTATATAATATATATATATGTATATATAAAACAGTAATATATATATATATATATATATATCAGGAAAGGCATTCAACGCTTCAATTTCTAAGGCCATCTGTCATTTTGTTCAGATGTCTTGACTGAGTGTCTCCGTCTCACAGACACTCCCCAGCTCAGCGACGAAGAAGAGTGCTCTCCATCCCATGAGAAGATTAAGCGCTGCAGCAGTAGGCTGATCGAGTCGGAGCAGTAGAAGTCCACGAAGGCCACGGGGAAGCAGTAGAGACGCAGACCACACAGCGGGAACCATACGGCTAATGAAATAAACGAGACCGCAGCACGACATCTCTGCTTCTGTTCACTGATCCAAATGTGCAACCCACTTTCAACCGGTGGTGATGAAAGAGAGATTCTGGAATTCATTTTCTACGCTATATTCTAGACTGAATAACTGTCACAGTATTTTCCTTGAAGAGAGAATTTAAGTGAATTCAATCAAACTGAAATCAATGTGAGTTATTTCGGGTTTTTTTCAATTAGTATCACAATAAACTGTAAGCAAGGCACAAAGACGACCTTTGGTGAGAACGTAAAGCCGCAGTGCAGATGTTGAACCACTAGGTAGTAGCATTGTGTTGCTAATAAAGCCAGGTTGATCTAACTGGGGGAAGACTGGACTCGCTCCCAGCTGGACTGGAAGTGATGGAGCGAGCCAGTGTGACTATATGCGTAGTATATGCTGAACAGATGGAGAAGCAGACCTGTTGTACAGTAGATTAAGCATTACAATAGTTCACTCATGCTTCGGCTCAGTTTTCTCGACAGAATTTGCAGAACTCAAATGTCACAAACAAAGATTTGAGACACACACGTGTCAAACATCTGCATATAAACTGTACACATAGATGACATGTTGCAGCGTCACAGTAAATCCAAGATTCTTACTTACAAAGTTAGCTTTTATTCAAAACAATTGGTTACATGCATTTCTTATTACAGAGTTCCGTTTTCGGAACAGTGATCGATTGGCCTGGTTAGACTTGACTTGATTTCTAAAAACTCTCCCAGAGCAAGACGGCATGCTGACCCATACTTACAGTCACCTGATGAAGGGCTAAAATAGAACTGGGTCAGGTCAACAAGTTGTAGCAGGGACCTGTTACTACTCGGTTGAAGAAACATAGAAATAGAAAAATGTGCCACTGACACACTTCACTTGTTTATTGGTTTTAATGTGTTTAAGCTAAGGAAAATAAGGCTTCCCACTGCCAATATTTCAGTTGATTCAAGGGTCTCCTTCATGAACTTATGATGGAAAATACAGTACTGACGTCAAATAGCCTGACTTTAATGAAGAGTGGCCTGGAACAAGATGAAACACAATACATATGAGACACTGTCAGATGGAGTGAAGATTTTTTAGTATTGAATGCACAATAACAATAACAGCTTTAGGGAAATAATGTTTTGAGGCTGGTTAACAGACACTTTTTGCAGTGTGTGCCTCGGTCATCAGTGTGGATCTGGGGCACGATGTGACTTCTTTTCTGTAGAGACTAGGTGTTGCCAGGAGAGACGCTGTGAAGTGGAAGGCAGTGGTGGGTCAGGGCCAGCTAAGCCTTCTCTGCTGGCCTAAACAGAATCACAAAGTTATAGCTATATTATAATTTAATAATTTTTCATAAATACACTACATGTATTATCATTTGTTTTCCCATTAGCTTATTTTCTCATTGCACAGCTGTCTGGCTGACAGCGTCGCACATGTTATGGCTGGGAATGTGTTTCATTTTAACTGAGCATCTTGGTGTTTGGAGCTATGCTACGCTAACCTGAGGACGCCATAGCACGGTATGACACTACGGTGCTTTTGAAAACTTTTGGAGAAACCCGAGTGGATCTACAGATCAACGAACACGTTCGCAGGGAAACGGAGCTCCACAACCGCGGCCGGTCCGCCCGCAGGCGGTTGCGCCGGGCAACGGTCGGGGCTGGTCGGTGGTCGCACATATTTCGCATATATATACTGTATATGTGTGTTGTGTCTCAGATGGAGGTCGACACTCTACAGTCGGAGAACGTAGGCAGCAGAGTCGGAAATCGTCATGACGATGAGACACAATGCTCAGGTTGCGTCTGAGTACCTGAACAAGACGGCTTGTGTGTTGATTTCTAGACCATCAGATTGAGGACATGTTGGACGTTCCTCATTTCTACCGAGTCCTGTTTGACAGAGACGACAGGTTCAACAGCAACATGCTAACACTGTAACCTGTCTGTCTTCAGTCAACTGTTGGGGGAAGCAGAAACTCTCTGTCTGGTCTCTCAACTGCTGGAGTTCATCGACAAGATCTCCAACCTTGACTCAGAGTCCTGAACTCCTCCAGACCACCAGATCTCCTTTGAACCTCCTCCAGACCCCCGGACCTCCTCCAGACCACCAGATCTCCTTTGAACCTCCTCCAGACCCTCGGACCTCCTCCAGACCACCAGATCTCCTTTGGACCTCCTCCAGACCATCAGAATCAGATTTATACACATACATGAAATTTGACTCTGGTTTCCACTTCGCTCTCGATGTACATCCACAAATTCTCAATAAACAAGAAAACAAAACTGATGTATGTATAAACATTTAACAATATGTACAATGTAAGTAAATACATATATCCAAAAAAGTATATATATATATATATATATATTTGAACCTCCTCCAGACCCTCACACCTCCTCCAGGCCCCCAGACCTCCTCTAGATGCTCGTGTAGGACCTGTTTTTCATAGCAGGTCTCCTAAGAAGCCCTTTATTTTTAAAGTAAAGTTATATACCTTTGATGACATCACAAAGACTTCTGGCTGCTGATTGGTCGGTTTGTTTGTATTTGCAGCGTCATTAAATATAAAACAGCTCCATCTTGTTGTTATTTTTAAATCATGAACTCTTATGTTTGTTTGTATTTAGATAAATCTTCTCTCAGGTGTTTAGAGGGAAAATAATGTCCATGGTTAGCTTAGCTTAGCATAAAGACTGGAAACAGGGATCAACAGCTAGCTTTAAAACGTTAACATGTTAAATACGTTTGTTTAATCCAGGGGTCGGCAACCTGCAGCTCCGGAGCCGCATGCAGCTCTTTATGTCTGTTGCGGCTCCCTGAGGTCCCCAACTGGCGCACCGGATCCGGACCCAGGAACCAAAAACCGATAGATAATTCGGAATTATACGTATTGGGCACCGAGTTCAAACTTTAACCGGCGCGTCTTATTCAGCCGTTACGGCACTTATTCGGCGGTGCAGGAAACACACCGACCAATGCATTGCAAATCACATCACGTGATGCAGCTCAGCCAATCAAATATGGGTATTCTGACAAGTTTCCTGATTCGAGCGAGGTTTAAACACACCGTGACACACGGGGCTGAGACAAGGAAATAGAAAGAAGAGCAGGGGAATTGTGCTAATTGAAGAAGTTATCTCACATGACACTCTCCAAAAAGAGAAACGTGTTCAGAGAGAATATAATTTATAAGCAAGAATGAACAGAATCTTATATGTCAATTATTCCCACAGGCAGTTAAATCCTCTACCTCTGTCAAGCGCTTTTCCCTGCAGGTGGCCAATCATGATTTTCAGACCCCCGCCCTCGGTAAACTATCAATGGATAAAAAGAAAAGTCACGGAGGAAAATAGAGAGTTTAACTCTGCATGGACGTCTTCATTTGCTTTCACTGCCAACGATGCTGGCTTACCTGTATGCTTCCAGAAGCACACAGCATTTGCTGAAAAGTGTCACGCTGGAGATGAGCGACAAAGAGCGATTCCTCAGCTGCTGCAGCAAACTGAGCTCTTCATAAGAGTTTGATATTGTAATATCAGGTAAAATTGCAAAAAAATGTCAAGAATTGTCTTTATTCTTGTTCTATATTTTTATAAATACAACAAAGTATAGTTTTTGTATATATAATGTAACTACGTATATATACAAGCTTTATAAGCTGTGATATCAAATAGCTTTTGCAGCTCCAGACAAATTTTATTTGGTGGAAAATGGCTCTTTGGATAGAAAAGGTTGCCGACCCCTGGTTTAATCTAAACTGAAATGTTAGAAATTGAACTACATTTTATTTTATTTTGTTTATTTTAGATTATTTTCAACGTAGATGTGTAGTTAGCTTATTGCTGGTGACGGTTTCACTTTAAATCAACATCCTGTTAATATAATGTGTTATGTAGGTGTTAAGGCACTCAGGTATTCAGGTGCTCAGGTGTTCAGGTGATGACTCCAGATCGTCACCTGGAGCGACAACTAAAACAAGTCGAGACTCTGTTCTTTTTCTTCTTCTGTGGTTTATTAACAGACATCAACACAGGTGATGACTACACAGCAAAGAGCCAATCAGCTGCTGGCATCACACTTCAGCCTGTGTGTGTGTGTGTGTGTGTGTTTCAGAGTGTGTATCTGCTGTCTCCAGTGTGTGTTCCAGTTCTGTAGTTCACTCAGTCTTCCTCGTTGGTCGTCGTCTGAACGTGACGACTCCGACCTGAACAGCTGCTCGAACCTCTGAGACAAACACACACACACACACTCATTAATCACATCATATTAACGTAACATTATGTTCAGTCCTCTGTGTGTCTGTGCGTGTGTACCTTCACAGCAGCGTCTCTCTGCTCAATGACAGCCTGATGTCCCAGGGTGCACCTGGTTGTGGTGATGGATGCTGTTGTTGGCGTAGTAAAACTGGATGATGGGTCATCATTGGTGGGGGACAGGTACGGGATACCAGACCAGGTCCTGACACACACACAAACACACACACACACACACACAGGTGATGGAGAGCTCTTATTGTGAAGATTTGTGATGACGTCATTGGCTGTAAAGTGTTCTGTGATATAAATATGTGTAACAGTGGCGGGCCGTGCATTTTATACCTGGGCCTTCACTGCTGTCCTGCAGCTGAAACACAGCTACGGTTATTATTTGTTTTGTGTAAAAATGAAGCCAACACCTATAGATAGAGTGCGTCTCCTCTCTGCTCTGACTGCTGCGCGAGGCTGCTGTGAGAGTGATCGCCTGTGAGTGCTTTGGGGCGGCTCACGGCAGCACCCGCTGCTCGTTCAGTGCAGAACGTATGTGCTTTAACATCAGAGTCAAAACACCAGAACAAGTCGCTAGATTTATCGCTAGTAGCTTTTGACAAAAAAAGTCGCCATGAAGGTTTGGAAAGTTGCCAGATTTAGCGAGCAAGTTGCCAACACTGGCACCGGCTAAATATGTCCCCAGAGCAACATTGCATCACATATAAAACCAAACAAAAATCCATCTTCATAAAAACAAGTTGTACAAATAATAATATATAAACAAGTATATTAAAGCTACTGCAGATGTAAAAACAAAAGCAGTTAACTTACCAGAGCTGCTGTTCACTATTTAAAGACAAAGTCCATCCTCCTTTCTTTGTTAATAAAGAGTTTAATCTCACGGTTGTTCAGTACATCCGTGCGTTTTAGTTCCAGTAAGAAGTCCTTCTCGATTCATGGACACCAATGAAGACAGTCGAGCCTCCCCAGTTGTATTTCTTGAATAGGTTTTAATGCGTTTGAGGGCTGAAAATGTCCGCTCGGCAGAGGCAGCAGATATTGGGATTGTCACCGCCCAACATGTCACGCTAGCCCACTGACCAATCACGTACTTGTAGGCCAGCTAGAAGGCTCTGGCACGTCAAAGAATACGCCCAACATGTCAAACTAAAGATCTGATTGGTTGAACATGATGACAATCAACAATATCGTCCCCATTCACTTAAACTGCAAAGGGATTCACTTGTGAGTCTGCAGGCCTCTGCCTCTCTTCTTACCTAGAGACACAGAGGTGAAATCTGATTGGATAAAAGCTCTACTTAAAACAAGCTGCACTGGAAGCAGAGCAACTGAGGAAGACAGTAGCTGTGCAATGAGAAAATAAGATAATGGGAAAAATATTATAATACATGTAGTGTATTTATGAAAAATTATTAAATTATAAAATAGCTATAACTTTGTGATTCTGTCGAGGCCAGCAGAGAAGGCCTTGAAGGCCCTGACGGCCCACAACTGGTATATATATATATTAGGGCTGGGAAAGTTAACGCGATAATAACGCGTTAACACATTCATTCATTGAATGTTGTGCATAACAATGAGGTTAATCGCGATTAACAATTGTAATCGTTGCCCAGCACTAATAAATATATGTGTATTCATGATCTCACAGTAACAGGTCAGGTGTTACCTGCTGTTTCCTGTTTCAGCCTCCATCTCTGTGGTGACGGTGTTGACGTCATAGTGCTGCTCTGCCTCTGTTTCTATGGAAACAAACAGGAAGCTTAATGACCCGAAGGTCTCAGGTACACAGGTGTAAAAAGAGGCGGGTCAAAGGTGAGTCACCTTCAGGTGTGAGCAGCTCATCCAGCTGAGAGAACAGCTGCTCTGTCAGACGGGACAGTGATGTCACAAACTCCTCCCCTCTGACTCTCACACACACCTGAACACACAAACACAGAAAACACACAGGTGCTGCAGGTGTGACAGGTACTGGTGTTAACAGGTGTCCCACTGACTCCTCCCCCTCCTACCTGTAGTTCCAGGTGTAAAGAGCAGATGGAGTTCTGCAGCTGCTGCTGTCTGAGCTCCTCTCTGATGTTCACAGTCTGAAGATCGTCATCTCTGAGAGACACTCGCAGCTGACGGATGTTCACACGCTGAGGACAGGTGAAGACAGACAGGTGAGGACAGACAGGTTGGAACAGACAGGTGAGAATAGACAGGTTAGGACAGACAGGTGAGGACAGACAGGTGAAGACAGACAGGTGAGAATATACAGGTTAGGACAGACAGGTGAGAACAGACAGGTGAGAACAGACAGGTGAAGACAGACAGGTGCGGACAGAGAGGTGAGGATAGACAGGTTAGAACAGACAGGTGAGAACAGGTGAGGACTGACAGGTGATGACAGAAAAGTGAGGATAGACAGGTGAAGGACAGGTGAGAACAGGTGAGGACAGACAGGTGAGGACAGATGAAGACAGACAGGTAAGGAGAGAGAGGTGAGGACACACAGGTGAGAACAGGTGAAGACAGACAGGTGAGGACAGACCGGTGAGAACAGGTAAAGACAGGTGAATACAGACAGAGGAGGACAGACAGGTGAGGACAGACAGGTAAAGACAGACAGGCGAGGACAGACAGGTGAGAACAGGTAAAGACAGACAGATGAGGACACCGGTGTGTCACACTGGTGCTGCTCTGCAGGCGACACGGATATGCGTACATGTGCTGCTGTTTGTTTGTTGTTTGTTTGGCTTTTTGTGAACGATCGGTTTGCCCTATGTTCAATTCGTATGATCAAGACAAAGGACTATGTGATGGCGTGTGTTTTGGGATTTTTTTCTGGTGGCGTTACTGCTCCTGTCTGAACCTTTCACCACCTGCAAGGCTATACCGGCTTGGGCAAGTAGCAACCAGGAGCTATCTTACACGAGGGAAGCGCTCTTGTCTCAACGCCACTATGGAGATAAGCTCACAGCAGATCCTTTCGGATTGCTCCTCAACAATGTGCCGGAAGACATTAGAGCTCCACGTCAGCAGCGATTGCGGAAAAGAGGCCGGAGAGGAGGCGTACGACAACGGCTACGGAGAAGAGGCAATCGACCGCCCCTGCCATCTATGATTCTGAGTAACGTAAGGTCGCTGAGGAATAAGATGGACGAACTCCGACTCCTGACAAGGGTATGCTTTGAGTACCGTGAGTCCTGTATCATGCTTTTTACCGAGACTTGGTTACATCCCGAGATCCCTGACTGCTGTGTTGGTATAGAGGGGTTCTCAAACATTCGCTCTGACAGAAGCGAGCTGTCAGGGAAAAGCAAAGGGGGTGGGCTCTGCTTGTACATAAATGACAAGTGGTGCAGACAGCACACAGTCCGGGAGAAAATCTGTAACCCTGATGTGGAACTGTTATGTGCGAGTCTCAGGCCGTTCTACCTACCTCGGGAGTTTGGTAATATCCTCATCTGCTCTGTTTATGTACCTCCCAATGGCAATGCCTCGAGGGCACAGGTGGCAGACTGTGTTCACGAACAACTACAGCGCACCCCAAACGCCCCGATTTTCATCATGGGAGAAATTATCCGAACAACAAAAGGAGGTGAAAGACTGTATTAACAGAAAAAAAACTGGCATTTAAGACCAACGACCATCTACAACTAAAAACTGTACAAAAGGAGTTGAGCCAGAGCCTGAAAGAAGCTCGGGAACACCATAGGGAGGCAATAGAGGAAAACCTCCAGGCTATGAACTCCATGAAAACAGCCACCAACATGAAACCCACAAAAACAACCTTATATGTTGAGATGAACTGGCCAAAGCAAATGAGCTGAATGTTTTTTACAAGCGGTTTGACAATTATGACTTCTCTGCTGAATGTGACATGGTGCTTGATAGTATTGCCATTGATGATGTTGACAGGCTAGAGATTGACCATAAATCCGTCATCAAGGTCCTTAAGCAAATCAATGTCAACAAGGCCACAGGTCCAGATGGTAGCTCTGCTTTTCTATTTAAAACATGTGCAGATGACTTGACACCTGCCTGGTGCCCCATTTTCCAGAGGTCCCTAGGTTCTCACACTGTACCAACACAATGGAAAAAGGCAATCATCATACCGGTCCCTAAGAAACCCTGTCCACAGGAGAATAATGATTTTCGATCTGTTGTGATGAGGTGTATGGAGACGCTCATGGTGAGCAAACTACGGCTGGATGTAGGCCCACAGCTAGATCCCTACCAGTTTGCATATACACAGCAGAGAGGCACTGATGATGCAACCAGCAGTATAGTGCACCTAGTGACTAAACACCTCGAGAATCCGAGGGCCTATGCTAGACTGTTGTTTGTAGATTTCAGTTCAGCCTTTAACACCCTACAGCCTCATGTTCTCCTGAATACACTGCAGCTGATTAATGTCAACCCCTTCACTATTAAGTGGTACCACTCATTCCTCACCAACCGTACCCAGCAGGTCAGGGTGAACAGGACCTTGTCTGAACCCTTTACCATGTACATGCAGCACTGCTAACAATTACATGATCAAGTTTTCTGATGATATTCTGGGTCTCGTGTCTGACACATCGGATACAGCTGTGTACAAACATGATATTCAGAACTTTGTCCAGTGGTGCAGGGACAAACACTTCCTCATCCTCAACGTCAGGAAAACAGGAGATGGTATTCAACCCCAAATACATTGGAGACCACTCACCAGTGGTTACCAGTGGTGTCAACCAGAAAGTGTTGCTCCTCTTCTACCACGCCATAGTTGAGAGCGTCCTGCGGTTTGGCATCTCAGCCTGGTTTGGCAACCTCAGTGTACAGCTGAAAGCCCAGATCACCCAGCTAACACAAAGAGCCATGAAAGTCAAGGGAGTCAGAAAGCATCCCACAATCCAGGCCGTCTTTGATGAAACTATCATCAGACAGGTCCAGAAGATTATTTCAGATCCTACCCATGTCCTCCACTCTGAATACCAGCTTCTTCCTTCAGGCAGACACTTCAGAGTCGCCCAGTGCTGGCTCAACCGCTTTAACAACTCCTTTGTCCCCTTGTCCATCAAAGCCCTAAATGGCAAGCTAGACAGAGCTTAACTCCTGTAACACGGATATTTATTTGTATTATCTTAACTATACACTACTGGTGCGTTGTACAACGAGCAGTGTGAAATGTATTTGTTGGCTGGTCTTTTGCATCTACTGTAGGTACTGTGTGTACTGGCGACAGTCTGTGTATGTAATGTATGTATGCAATATGTTATTTTTATTGTTTTAACAGCAGACACTGTATGTATGTTTCCAAGCTAAATTTCCTTCCGGACAATAAAGTCTATCTTATCTATCTTGTCTTATCTGACAGGTGAATACAGAAAGGGGAGGACAGACAGATGAGGACAGACAGGTGAGGACAGACAGGTCAGGTGAGGACAGACAGGTCAGGACAGGCGAAGACAGACAGGTGAGGGCACACAGGTGAGGACAGAGAGGTTAGAACAGACAGGTAAGTACAGACAGATGAAGACAGACAGGTGAGGGCACACAGGTGAGGACAGACATGTTGTGAATGTTGTGGACACCTTGTCCTCCTCGCTGGCTGCCAGCGTCTCCTCTAGCTTCACTCGAACTCTGCCCATCTCCTCAATAAGCTCCGCCCCCTGTCGTTGCTCATGGTTACTAATCAAAACTTCAGGTAATGAAAGCAGCAGACTCTCCGACAGAGACCGCTGTGTCGCCAACTCTGAAAAAGACAGGTAAAGTCAGACAGGTAAAGTCAGACAGGTAGAGACAGACAGGATAAGACAGACAGGATGAGACAGATCGGTAGAGACAGGCAGGATGAGACATGTTGTATTTCTATCTTTGTGAGGACGTCTGAAGACCTTCACAGACTTCACACCTGGTTTTACATCAATGAGGATCCTCATAGATCTGTGTGTGTGTGTGTGTGTGTGTGTGTGTACCCTCTCTGCTGGTGCACAGAAACGTCCTGGTCTGTTCCTGGTATCCCAGCAGCCTTTGCTGCATGCTCTCAGCCCATTGGTCCAAACTGTCGGGAAGCAGGAGGAACTTGCTGAGACCACAACGCTGGTAGAAGTCCTGACAGAAAGACAGTTAGACAGAGAGACATACAGACAGACAGACAGGTAGACAGACAGAGAGAGACAGACAGACAGACAGACAGACAGATCTGTTAAAGTCCACATTGATCCACATCACCGCTCACATGCTCCACTAACAGTGAGTCTCTGTTACCTCAGCAACCTGCAGGATGACGTCATTGGTTCTCCACAACACAGAGTTCAGGGTGGAGCTGAAGGAGCTGCAACACAGACACACCTGTGATCAATACAGGTGACCAACACAGGTGATCATACAGGTGATCAATACAGGTGATCATACAGGTGATCAACACCTGTGATCAACACAGGTGATCAACACCTGGCTGCGACATCAGACCAGCAGCTGAGACTCACTGTGGGTTCTGTTCTGGTTCTGGTCCAAAAATCTGGAACCTTCTTTCAGTCCTGATGGACCTGCAGCCTTCACTCATGCTGACACACACACACACACACACACACACACACACACACACACACACACACACACACACACACTAAGCCTCTTTATTGTCTTGCTGCTTTCAACAAGAACTTTTAGGTAGAGAGCTGATGCCTCAACATTCACTTCGTTGGCTTCCACTTTCACTTTTTTCCTGTGTGTGTGTATGTGTGTGTACCTCGGTGTACTGAAGAACTCGGTACATTTCTGTTGGACCGGACAGGTCACACCTACAGAAATCAGGCCATGAAGTCTTTCGCAAAGTTCTCAGGTTGGAGACGTATTTACATGTAAACAACAACAACAACAACAGGTTTAGAAGATTTTACCAGCAGCTGGTCTTCTGTCATCCTGGATCAGACTGAACCTGATTGGACAGAAAGAAAACATCAGGTACCACAAACAGAACTGACAGTACTCCCTGCAGTACTAGTTATGTACCTGTTCAGGGACTTGATGACGCCCACAACAGGGTCATCCAGGAGGTCCACACCTGTCTGCAGTAAACCAGGAGGTGGGGCAGACCGGACCTGCTTCCTGGATTTAGGAGGAACTGAGAGGGTGGTGCCCTAAACACACAAATAACACACACATGTTAACCACATGGAGGGTTAAGTAGAACACATAGTAGACTTAGATCTAGGACAGCAGGTGGACCAGATAGTCAAAATGCCACGTAGATCAGACGTAGTCCAGTTAAGTAGACATTAGTTCAGGAAGAAATTTGTAAATCCACTGGAACAGGATAGTCCCCAGAACACCAGGGTGATGATCAGACAGGTGGTAGTCCAGGGTAGTCCAGAGTAGTCTGGGGTTGTCCAGGGTAGTCCAAAGTAGTCCAGGTGGTAGTCCAGGGTATACAAGAGATATACAAGTACATTCCATTTACCGTTCCAGCTGGACAAGAAGTAGTCCAGACAAAAGGAATTCCAGTTAGACAAGTGGTAGTCCAGGAAGACAAGGCGCATTCCATGTAAACAGGAGGTAGTGCAGGTGGACAAAAGTTAGTCCATGTAGGCGATAGGTATACCAATAAGACCAGCCACACAAGACAAGAAGTATTCCAAAGAGACAAGGTAGTCCAGGTAAACAGGAGGTAGTCCAAAGAGACAAGGTAGTCCAGGTATACAGGAGGTAGTCCATGTAGATTAAAGGTAGTCCAGGTAAACGGGAGGTAGTCCATGTAGATTAAAGGTAGTGCAGGTAAACAGGAGTTAATCCATGTAGATTAAAGGTAATCCAGGTAAACGGGAGGTAGTCCATGTAGATTAAACGTAGTCCAGGTAAACTAGAGGTAGTCCATGTAGATTAAAGGTGGTCCAGGTAAACAAGAGGTAGTCCATGTAGATTAAAGGTAGTCCAGGTAAACGGGAGGTAGTCCATGTAGATTAAAGGTAGTCCAAGTAAACAGGAGGTACCCTACCAATGAAAAGTCCAGGTACTGGCAGCACTTCCTGAGTTCTTCATTGACTGATGACAGGAGAGAACACACCTGATCAGGAGACACCTGCAGACAGACAGGAAGACAGACAGACAATAAACAGAGACTTACTGATCTCTTGTTCTTTCTACATCATCACAGAAGTACAAGGTTTTATAGTACTACAGTACTGACGGGGGTAGTAATACAACAGTACTACAACACCACCCTAATAAGAAGTGCTACAGCTGTAGTATTGTGTACCTGTGTATACCTGTGGGTACCTGTGTGGGTACCTTTGGGAACCTCTGTGTATACCTGTGTGTACCTGTGTGGGTACCTGTGTGTATACCTCTGTGTATACCTGGTTGTTCTTGTGTGTACCTGTCTGTGCGTACCTATTTGTACCTATGTGTACCTGTGTGTGTACCTGTGTATACCTGTGGGTACTGTGGAGATATTTTATATCTCTTGTATATACATGTTAGGATTGATAACATTGCATGTTGTATTATAGCAGCATATGTGCATTCTCAACACAATTTACAAGTGTATTTTCAATTTTGTAAGTTGAGCTTTGTGTGACAAGGCACACCCTGGTTGAACAGATGTGTTTGGTTGACCCAGGGGTTAGCTCTGATAAATATCGAGACTTGGGTCTGGGGTGCCAGGGTTCTTCATTTATTTTACTTTCAAACATATGGTTTAGATTAGCTAACATCCAATGTATGGATGGGGAGCCAGACAATGATGTATGTGTCTCAACCCCCACCTGTGTGTAGACTGAGAAGTATAAAGAACGTGTAACTTTTTAGTTTAGTTGAAGAAATCCTACAGCCTAGCAAGCTGTAATTTTCCTCCCATGATTCATGTCCAATAAAGAATTCTGAAAAGTTGATCTTCGACTCCAACCTCATCTGTGACCAGTCTCTTCAAAGAAAATCAACAACCACAGTACCTGTGTGTACCTTTGTGTACCTGTGTGTATACCTGTGTGTACCTGTGTGTTCTCCATCATCCTCAGATCCTCCAACATGCTGCTGATGACGACCTGCTGCTGTTTACTGCTGTATGCCTGATTCAAACAAGAGAGACAGACAGACGGTCAGACAGATAGATAGACAGACAGTCAGATAGACAGATGGTCAGACAGACAGGTACTTCAGCCTTGATGTGAACTTGTGTGCTGCTCATGATCTCCTGGATCTTCTCTATGAAGTCCACCTCAGACTTCAGAAAGCAGAGTTTCTCCTCTAGAGGAGCCGACGCCTCCTTCAGCTGGAGGAGGAGCACAAAGAGGAAGTGAAATGTAAACATCTGGTGGATTGTAGATATTAATAAGAGACAGAGGTCAGACCTGCTGTAGACTCTGTGACTCAGACCCCTCCAGCTCAGAGTAGATGGACTCCTCCATCACACTGATCTGTCTGGTTTCCTCCTCCAGCCTCTTCTGGAACAACCTCAGCTCCTGGGGAGCAATGTCACCTCCTTCACTGAACAACCTGCAGGAGGAGGAAACAGACAGACAGTCAGACAGATGACAGACAGGCAAACGGACAGGCAGATAGACAAGTTAAAGGGTCTTCCAGTTGTTACCTGAAGGAGTTGAGGAGCCTTGTGGTTCTGGTTCTGAGCTGATCCAGTCTATGGTGGACTGTCTGTCTGAAGGCGGTCTGACAGCACTGGGTGTCTTTGATATGCTGATCCAGACGGTCCTGCAGGGTGGAGCTCAGAGCCTTCAGCCTGCAGACAGACAGACAGACAGACAGGTAATAAAGAGACAGACAGGCCTGTGAGCTGACCTCAGATCAGTTCTTACCGTCGGCTGCTGTCGGCTGTCAAAACGTCCTCCATAACGGACAGACAGACGCTGAACTCCTGGTTCCTCCTGCTGATGGAGGTCTGCACCTCCTGTAGCTCCACCCGGCAGGAGGTCAACACCTCAGAGACCTCCTCACAGTGAAGGTCCACCTGCTGTCTGTGGAGCTGCAGCTCAGCTAACACGCACGCACGCACGCACGCACGCACGCACGCACGCACGCACACATACACACAAACACACACACAAAGACATTATTTTCATTCTGCAGTTTAAAGATTTTGGGATCAGGAAGAAGGTCACACAGAAGTGTGTGTGCGTGTGTGTGTGTGTGTGTGTGTGTGTGAGTGTGTGTGTGTTACCCAGGCGTTGTTGGTATACGTGTGTCTGGATGTTTTTGTAGTTCAGCTCCTTCAGTTGTAGTTCTTGGTCTGATTTTGCCGCCTCCTTCCTGTCCTTCACCGTGGTAACGGCTGAGTTGAGGACGTTGTGAAAATGTTTCTCAACATGATCGAAGAACAAACTCCTCGTCCTGAACAACAGACACACACACACAATCCTGTTTACACTGTGTGTGTGTGTGTACCTGCTCAGTGTGTGTGTGTGTGTACCTGCTCAGTGTGTGTGTGAGCAGCTCCACAGGAAACAGGCTCAGGTGTGTTTCTAGCTGCAGGTCGGGAGCAGGGCATCTGAAGGCAGGGCCACTATAGGTCACACCCCTGGATGATGTAAACGTGACATCACTGCTGATGTCGCTGACATCCAGCAGACAGGAATCCGCCTGCACACACACACGGTTCAGCTGGAGCCATCAGAAGTGAGTCGTTGTTTGTCATTGGTCAGAGCTTCACCTCAGTCAACCAATCAGGAGAGGGCTGGGCAGGGTCTGACTCCTCCTCCTCCATCATCTTGTCTGGTTTTTGTAGTTCAGCTTCCTCACTGTGTTCTACACAAACAACCAAACAAACCAGTTCAGACTGGACCGAACCAGTTCAACACCAGTTCATAAGTGAATCCTGGACCTGAAGACAGACTGACCCGGTTTGGTGGAAGATGGGAGGAGGTTCTCCAGTTCTTCTGGACTCTGAGGAGGAAGAACAGTTTGTGACTCACCTGTTACACCTTTACACTACCAGCTGAGGAGTCACATGACCTGGTCTCACCTGTTACACCTTTAAACTACAAGCTGAGGAGTCACATGACCTGGTCTCGCCTGTTACACCTGTAAACTACCAGCGGAAGACTCACATGACCTGGTCTCACCTATTACACTTGTAAACTACCAGCTGAGGAGTCACATGACCTGGTCTCACCTGTTACACTTGTAAACTACCAGCTGAGGAGTCACATGACCTGGTCTCACCTGTTACACCTGTAAACTACCAGCTGAGGAGTCACATGACCTGGTCTCACCTGTTACACCTTTAAACTACAAGCTGAGGAGTCACATGACCTGGTCTCGCCTGTTACACCTGTAAACTACCAGCGGAAGACTCACATGACCTGGTCTCACCTATTACACTTGTAAACTACCAGCTGAGGAGTCACATGACCTGGTCTCACCTGTTACACTTGTAAACTACCAGCTGAGGAGTCACATGACCTGGTCTCACCTGTTACACCTGTAAACTACCAGCTGAGGAGTCACATGACCTGGTCTCACCTGTTACACCTTTAAACTACAAGCGGAAGACTCACATGACCTGGTCTCACCTATTACACTTGTAAACTACCAGCTGAGGAGTCACATGACCTGGTCTCACCTGTTACACCTGTAAACTACCAGCTGAAGACTCACATGACCTGGTATCACCTGTTACACCTGTAAACTACCAACTGAGGAGTCACATGACCTGGTCTCACCTGTTACACCTGTAAACTACCAGCTGAGGAGTCACAGGACCTGGTCTCACCTGTTACACCTGTAAACTACCAGCTGAAGACTCACATGACCTGGTATCACCTGTTACACCTGTAAACTACCAACTGAGGAGTCACATGACCTGGTCTCACCTGTTACACCTGTAAACTACCAGCTGAGGAGTCACATGACCTGGTCTCACCTGTTACACCTGTACACTACCAGCTGAGGAGTCACATGACCTGGTATCACCTGTTACACCTGTAAACTACCAACTGAGGAGTCACATGACCTGGTCTCACCTGTTACACCTTTAAACTACAAGCTGAGGAGTCACATGACCTGGTCTCGCCTGTTACACCTGTAAACTACCAGCGGAAGACTCACATGACCTGGTCTCACCTATTACACTTGTAAACTACCAGCTGAGGAGTCACATGACCTGGTCTCACCTGTTACACCTGTAAACTACCAGCTGAGGAGTCACATGACCTGGTCTCACCTGTTACACCTTTAAACTACAAGCTGAGGAGTCACATGACCTGGTCTCGCCTGTTACACCTGTAAACTACCAGCGGAAGACTCACATGACCTGGTCTCACCTATTACACTTGTAAACTACCAGCTGAGGAGTCACATGACCTGGTCTCACCTGTTACACTTGTAAACTACCAGCTGAGGAGTCACATGACCTGGTCTCACCTGTTACACCTGTAAACTACCAGCTGAGGAGTCACATGACCTGGTCTCACCTGTTACACCTTTAAACTACAAGCTGAGGAGTCACATGACCTGGTCTCGCCTGTTACACCTGTAAACTACCAGCGGAAGACTCACATGACCTGGTCTCACCTATTACACTTGTAAACTACCAGCTGAGGAGTCACATGACCTGGTCTCACCTGTTACACCTGTAAACTACCAGCTGAAGACTCACATGACCTGGTATCACCTGTTACACCTGTAAACTACCAACTGAGGAGTCACATGACCTGGTCTCACCTGTTACACCTGTAAACTACCAGCTGAGGAGTCACATGACCTGGTCTCACCTGTTACACCTGTACACTACCAGCTGAGGAGTCACATGACCTGGTATCACCTGTTACACCTGTAAACTACCAACTGAGGAGTCACATGACCTGGTCTCACCTGTTACACCTGTAAACTACCAGCTGAGGAGTCACATGACCTGGTCTCACCTGTTACACCTGTACACTACCAGCTGAGGAGTCACATGACCTGGTCTCACCTGTTACACCTGTACACTACCAGCTGAGGAGTCACATGACCTGGTATCACCTGTTACACCTGTAAACTACCAGCTGAAGACTCACATGACCTGGTATCACCTGTTACACCTGTAAACTACCAGCTGAAGACTCACATGACCTGGTATCACCTGTTACACCTGTAAACTACCAACTGAGGAGTCACATGACCTGGTCTCACCTGTTACACCTGTAAACTACCAGTTGAGGAGTCACATGGCCTGGTCTCACCTGTTACACCTGTAAACTACGACTTACTGGTCTGTAGGTGTGGTCCAGGTGGTAGAAGGAGGTGAGGCTGCTGCTGTAGGAGAGGAGCTCCTCCAGGAGGAGTAATGGGAGATGATCCAACACCTCCGACTGATCAGAGACACACTGTGTGCAGCTGAACACACACACACACACACACATATATATATATTGATCGCTGTTGTGGCTCAATGCTGACTGAATCTACATTAGCGTTAGCATTAGCATGTATCCTACAATACCTGTGTTTGACAACCTGCAGGTAGGAGACGGTTTCGTCCAGAGACGTCTTCAGAGCCTCCTCACTGCTCCCCTGACGGAGTCCACACAGCAGGTGGTCCAGACGCACTTTCATGCTCTGATGAACAACAGCAATGCATCATGGGAGAGACTCACCTGTGTGTGTTGTAGAGGTGAGACTCACCTGTGTGTGTTTCTGCTGAGACTGTCTGAGGTCGTCCAGGTGTTGTTCTAGTTCTTCTCGTCTCCTCTCTAACCTGTGGCTGTGCGTCTCCCATAGTAACGCTGCTCCTCGCATCACAACAAACACACACCTGGTGAGACCGAGAGCACAACGGGCCTCAGAGTCACAGCACCGCTGCAGACAGACAGGTGGACAGAGAGAGAAAGACAGGTGGATCGGGTCACATGTATTGTCACTCAGACGTGTCTCAGTGAGGTTTGTCGGACTGACATCTACAGCAGCTAATCGCTCCTCTTCTTCACTCTGGCTTCGTCCAATCACAGTGAGGAGCTGAGAACCCACGACGTCGTTCACCTCGTCCTGGGACAGCTGCAGAGCTGAGAGCTCCTTCTGTTGATCAATGATCAATAATCAATAATGAGGATCAATGTTCGATCTTCGTCATGTCTGTTGTCCTTTCTAAATCAGATTGTCTTTTAATTTCACCTTTTAATAGAAACTGATTTATATTTGGAAGAAAATGAATATTAACGTAATGATTTCACCTCACAGAGCTCAACTTCAGCCAGTCGATCAGACCACGACTGTTCATGATGGAGACGAAGATGAAGGACGAAGTGAGTGTGAAGATCATCTGAACACACACAGACACACGTACACATACACACACACACACACACATACACGTTCACCAAAGACACACACACACACGCACCAAAAAGACGCACACATACACACACACACACACACACACACCCCAAAGATACACACACACATACACACAATGATGATGTTATTAAAAGAGCTCAAACAACGTTAAAACTGAAATATTAGGTTTCATGTATTTGGGAGGACGTTTACCGATCTGTTGATTGACGGCCGCCAGCTGGTCGAACCAATCAGAGACCAGAGCAGTGGAGCAGAAGGGCGGGACCAGCGAGCTGAAACAGAGACACTGATTGGACGTCTGAGCCGGATGTTTTCCTCGACCTGATCGTTGTTGCGGAGCGATGTTGTTACCTGATGTGATCGATGACGTCATCACGTTGTTTGGTCAGACCTGAGACCAGCTGACCTGAGACCAGCTGCTGCTCCTCATCTCTGCTGCAGAGACTCCTACAACACAAGTACTGCTGATACTGAACCAGTTTGTTCAAATATTGCTGATACAGCTGCTAAAAACTGCACTACGAGTATTTTACACTATTGCACCCCCCCTCACCTGAAGCGGTCTACGACCCTCCCGACCCTGGTCCTCCTCCAGAGGCTCAGGTGCTCCTCCCACTGCAGACGGAGCAGAGACTCCTGCTGCAGGTTCTCCTCCTGGAGGAGCAGCAGCAGACAAGCAGCGCTGCGACGGTTCACCAGGAGAGACTGGTTCAACATCTGGAGACACAGACAGAGGGGAGGTCAGGAGAGACTGGTTCAACATCTGGAGACACAGACAGAGAGGAGGTCAGAGGGTTACCATGGCCTCGGTGTGGATCAGTCTGTAGACGTCAGGTGGAGGCAGGAAGCTGATGTTCTCCAGCAGGTGGAGGTACTTCCTGAGGACGACTCTGATCTACATGAGACACACACATTATATATATATATATATATATATATATATATATATATATATATATATATATATATATATATATATATATATATGAAATGTGCTTCTAACTGGAGATCTGAACCTGATGTCATCGACCCACAGGGCAACAACCATGTGTTTGGTCAGACTCCCTTATTCACCACACCAACCAACACCCACCGGAGCAACCTGGACTCTGAAATAAATAAAAGTTGCCTTCGGCCTGTACATAGTTAACGGTAGGTTCAGAGGGGACTCTTAAGGAAGATTCACATACTCCTCAGCTCTTGGATCTAGTGTATTACATCGTATTACAGTTGGGATGTTTTCCTGACATCTGGAGCAAAGGGCTCATTTCCCCGTTCATAAGAGTGGAGACAAGTCAGACCCTAGTAACTACCGGGGCATCTGTGTCAGCAGCTGTACATTATTCTGTAGTATTCTAAATAAAAGAACACTACATTTCCTTCACAAACACTCCATCTTGAGTAAAAATCGAATTTTGGCTTCCTCCCAAAACACCGGACCACCGACCATGTATATACCCTTCACACTTAACGAACATGTCCACCAAACACAGCATGGTAAAATATTCTCTTGTTTTATGGATTTGAAGAAAGCTTTGGACTCTATTTGGCATGAAGGCTCTTTTACAGACTTCTACAGTGTGGGATAGGAGGCAACATGTATGATCTGGTTAAATCAATGGATTATAGGCGTGCTGTTAAAATTGGAGACAAACAAACTGAATTCTTCACCCAGAAAAGAGGTGTTGGTCATGTTGACTTTATTCAATGTATGTATCAATGAAGTGTTGGATCAATGTGCTGTTCCTGGGCTCTCCCTCCTAGAGAGAGAGGTGAAGTGTCTGACCTGGTTATACTGTCTCCTACTGAACCAGTACTCAAACCTCTATAACCTTGGCCTGCTTCACTCAATCGAAGTAAAATTTGTTTGTGGAGACTTCAGGCATGTTGTGCTATGATTGTGGCGTATTTTTAGGCTTGGATCTGCATTATTTCAAAGAAATAATATCAATAAAAGTGCTTTTTTTTCAGGCGAACCTGAAACTTTTCAATATGAGCTGTGTGCCATCTTCATTCACTATTAACCAGTAACATATACACAATATTTACACATCTCACAACTGTTACCTGTATTATACCATCAAAATTATTAAAATAGACCTTGTAGAGGCCTAAAAATAGGGCTAGAGCATGCCACAAGGGACAGTGAGTGACGTGTACACACACACATATATATATATATATAATTAATAATCAATCTAGATGTTATTTTAATATTATTGTGTATTAATGTTATTGTGTATCAATAGTATTGTGTATTAATGTTATTGTATGTTTAATTTATGTTTTTTTATGCTTTGGCAATACTGTTTCTAAACTTTCATGCCAATAAAGCAAATTGAATTGATAAAGACCTGCAGCTTTGTAACTAAGTCTGAAAAATAAAACTTGTAAAACTTTCCACTAAATGTGTCTGAGTTTATAGAAGAAGATTCTTTATTATTGAAGACTTTATTAACTAAGTGATGTACTTCCTGTTTACATCATCATGACAAGAGTAGTGAAGAGTCACATGATGTTTGTTTACGTGTTAATGAGGATGAAGCCTGAAACTCAATCTGACCTCGTCGGTTCGTTGAGTCTCACATTCAATCAGTTTGTGGTTAAAATCGTTTATTCTGATCTTCTTCATCTTCACCTCCTCCTGCACCTCCTCCCAGAGAAGACACACCTCCTACACACACACACACACACACCTTCAGATCAGCCACCAACCAAACTGTGCAAAATGTTGTGAGTCTTTAAAAAGCAGAATGTTAAAGTAACTTAATTTAAGGTTTCTAAGGAAGACTAAAAGCTACTCAGCAGATCTGGATCAGGTTCAGCCTGAGATCCTGAAGGCTCTGGATCAGGATCCAAGCAGTTGAGATGGTCTTCCCCTAAAGGGAGTCTGTGTCACGACCGAGGGGCAGATCGGAGACTCAAGTGCAGACACTGGAGACAAGGTGGAGTTCTAAACTTAAAGTTCTTTACTTAAAAAGTCACAAACAAAACTGAAAGTGACTCCAACAGGGAGCGGGCAAAAAGTCCAAACAGAAAACAAACCGGGGACAAATGCTGGAGCGTGGCGCAAACACGAGGGAGACACAAGACTGGAAGAGACAGGGGCACGAACAAGGACCATCTGACAACCAGGACAGGGAAAGCAGGGGAGTATATATGTGTGGGGTGATGAGGAGCTTGAAGGCAGCAGGGTGGACTGGGCAGGTGAGTAGGATGAGTGCAATCAGGGCAAACACACACACACACACACAGACACACACACAGACACAGGAACACAGGGGGCAAAGCCTAAACCGTGACACCCTGATCCTTCAGGTCTAAATGTGCCTCAACATCTGACCAGGATCCTCCTTTAGAGGTCTTAGTTAGAGGTCCAGTAGACCAGACTCAGTTGTCGGCTATGTTAAAAATCTTGAAGGACGTGTGAGTCTACCTGTCCATGGAGGTGAGTCTACCTGTCCATAGAGGTGAGTCTACCTGTCCATAGAGGTGAGTCTACCTGTCCATAGAGGTGAGTCTACCTGTCCATAGAGGTGAGTCTACCTGTCCATGGAGGTGAGTCTATCTGTCCATAGAGGTGAGTCTATCTGTCCATAGAGGTGAGTCTACCTGTCCATGGAGGTGAGTCTATCTGTCCATAGAGGTGAGTCTACCTGTCCATAGAGGTGAGTCTACCTGTCCATAGAGGTGAGTCTACCTGTCCATGGAGGTGAGTCTACCTGTCCATAGAGGTGAGTCTACCTGTCCATGGAGGTGAGTCTATCTGTCCATAGAGGTGAGTCTACCTGTCCATAGAGGTGAGTCTACCTGTCCATAGAGGTGAGTCTACCTGTCCATGGAGGTGAGTCTACCTGTCCATAGAGGTGAGTCTACCTGTCCATGGAGGTGAGTCTATCTGTCCATAGAGGTGAGTCTACCTGTCCATAGAGGTGAGTCTACCTGTCCATGGAGGTGAGTCTACCTGTCCATAGAGGTGAGTCTACCTGTCCATAGAGGTGAGTCTACCTGTCCATAGAGGTGAGTCTACCTGTCCATAGAGGTGAGTCTACCTGTCCATAGAGGTGAGTCTACCTGTCCATGGAGGTGAGTCTACCTGTCCATAGAGGTGAGTCTACCTGTCCATGGAGGTGAGTCTACCTGTCCACTGACGTGGTCCAGCTGCTCCATTCTGTCCTTTAGGGGGTTCAACCTGAGGTCAACGTCCTGCAGAGAGTACAGCAGCTCCAGGCTGACGGTCCTCACCTGAGTCTCACACACCTGAAACATTCAACAGGTGAGTCAGTAAGAACCAGAACCAGGATACAGGTGTATTATATCATAGTATAACAGTGTGTATACAACCTCAGGTGTACTACATAGTAGTATATCGGTGTATAATTTACCTGACTGAGGTGTGTGAGTTCTGTCTCCAGCTGTTTTAGAGCTTGTTTGTGTTTTAAAGTTTTCTTCTCCGTCAGTCGTTCAATGATGTCAGAGCTCTGATGATCGACCACTGAGAGAGACAGAGAGAAAGAAACAAGAGAGATACAGAGAGTGAGTAGAAACATTCAATACAATTAGGACCATTTACTTCAACTCTGTAATTTCAGATTTTAAAACTGTAGCGACATCTCAAATTAAAAATACTCCTAGGAGAAGGAGATAGGAAGTATAGGAGAAGGAGACAGTGCATATCATATGTATTAACATGCCACAACCTGAGGGACAGTGAGTGACCTACACCCACTTCGTATACATATAATATATGATTAATAATCAATCTAGATATTATATTAATGTTATTGTGTGTTAATATTATTGTATGTTAAATCTTTTTTTTATGCTTTGGCAATACTGTTTCTAAACGTTCATGCCAATAAAGCAAATTGAATTGTGAGTGATAGAGATACAGAGACAGACAGAGTGAGTGAGAGGCAGAAAGACCAATATATATATATATATATATATATATATATATATATATATATATATATATATATATATATATATATATATATATATATATATATATATATATATATATATATATATATATATATATATATATATATATATATATATACATCAGGACTGGGGGCTCCACACTCTATATATATATATATATATAACTATATAACTATAATGTGAAGGTACGAACCCACAGAGTCAGGAAGATTCCAGACATCTTCATCCTGCAGCTTCCTGCTGAGATACAACACGTGAGACAGTATGAGGACCTGTCTGTCTGCTCTACTGTCCGTCTGCGCTACTGTCTGAATGCTCTCCTGTCTGTCTGCTCTACTGTCCGTCTGCTCTCCTGTCAGTCTGCTCTACTGTCCGTCTGCTCTACTGTCCGTCTGCTCTCCTGTCTGTCTGCTCTACTGTCCGTCTGCTCTCCTGTCCGTCTGCTCTCCTGTCTGTCTGCTCTCCTGTCTACCTGCTGGTGGTGCTGCAGTGTGTGTTGCTGTCCTTGCTGTCCTCAGCAGACAGACAGGCTGTCCTCCTGTCTGTGTGTCGGGCCATCAGAGATCTGGACAGCTGGACCTACAGAGACACACAGAGACCAGGTTCACTCAGACCCGGATCACTCAGACCCGGTGAGATCCGGTTCTGAACTCACCTGAGCGTGGAGCAGCTTCCGGTTGATTTTACATTAAACGGCTTCGTTCAGTGCGGCTCTCTGTCGTCATGGCAACGAGCGCGTCGCGAGGGGGGTGAAACTGAGACGTTCGGGTCCGGGGAGAAAATCGTAAATCCGGAACACATCCGCTTCAAAACAGAGAATGACGTGTTTTAAAGGCGACACGTCGTCATTTAGTGGGACATGTCTGGACCAGGGGGACATCGGCCCAATCCCAATGTCCCCCCTAAAGCCCCAAACCCTGAACCCTCAAGGATTTACTGACGTCACCTGGTGAGTAGGTGAGTGTGAGAGACTGTGAGGGCTTGAGATGGTGTAAATATGAATGGGACAGCACTTTATCACGTTACCATGAACAACAATAAATATGATGTATAATTGTGTATGTGTATTTATTTTATACTTTGTACATTATTTGAACGTCTTCCAGGCTCTTTCCTCACAAGATGAGAGGTAACTTCATATAATCTATTTACTCGTTTTTGTCAAAACAGCTTCAATGACAAAATCAAATATTTGATGAATAAATACATAAATATTCTCTGATTTCATGTTTATTTTTTGTTCCATCTTTAACCCTTTATGTTTCTGAGTAAATGTAATACTCCAGGCTGAACACACGTGATCCGTCCTCTTTGTTTACCTTTTTGTTACTGTTGGAGCTATTTATTTGATATTGTATTTTGTTATTTCATTTATAAGTGGTATTGTTTAATTATTGTAGATGTTTCATCCATTAAGATTATTTTTCTCTTTAATAGTAATTTGTTTAGTTATATTATTTTTTGGGTAATTACTGTGGGCACCTGTTGCTATTTAAACGAGTAGAAAGATAGGACCAGCATGCACCGGGGTGGGCATATAGTTTTTACCAGCTGCACAGCAGCGTTGCACTGCACAGGACAGGAGAGACAGCACGACAGGAGTTTTGTTTGTTAGCTTGTTTTATTTGCTTTATTTAATAAATACACAAAAATGGAATCCTGCTTGGACATTTCACTCTCTTCTGGCTGCGTAAGAATACCGACCACGGTGCATCAGTGGCGTTTGATTATTATTTGTTTAAGTTTGATTTAGCCGACAAATGGCCACTAGAGTTACATCTCCATGCGTCCAATGGTTACCCCGTGTTTAACGTCACATTGCAATTAGACTAAGTCAGCATCCTATGTGTCCGTGAGTCCGTAAGGGGGGATATGTCCCCCCCTTATGAACTCACGGACAACATGTCAAACTAAAGATCTGATTGGTTGAACACTGACAATCAACAATATCGTCCCCATTCACTTAGACTGCAAAGGGATTCACTTGTGAGTCTGCAGGCCTCTGCCTCTCTTCTTACCTAGAGACACAGAGGTGAAATCTGATTGGATAAAAGCTCTCCTTAAAACAAGCTGCACTGGAAGCAGAGCAACTGAGGAAGACAGTAGCTGTGCAATGAGAAAATAAGATAATGGGAAAAATACCCTGATATACCGTGAAACCGCCAGAATCATACAAAATACCGTGATAAACATTTGTGGTCATTCCGCCAAGCACTAATCGACATAGCAAGGTTTGCTGACTAGCGTCATGAACGTTGTTTATCTTCCCAGACCGTATCAAACTTTAACCACGACTCAAACCAGTGAAAATAATGTACTTTTAACTGTAAATGAAGACAGATTAAAGCCAGAGAGATACTTAGTGTTGCACATACGCCACGTCCGCTGAGAGAAATCATCGATTTCATTTGTAATAGTGGCCTACAAATTATGCTTCATCTGGCGTTGCTCATCTCAGCACTCCTCTCGCTCCAGGTTTCTCAGGGCTTTCGCTGTCATCCATTTTTAACGTGAAGTAAAGCGGGTCACACATGTAAGTAGGTCATTGCACAGCTGAACTTTGCGAATCCACATGGCTGTGTGCTATGCGTGTTGCCACCCTGCTAGTCGCGCCTTTGAGACTTCAGACACGTGCAGACATGTGCACTCTCAACAGGAAACCAGATCAATGTGCCCAGTGACCTGTTCTTTCTCCAACACCATCACGTCCTGCCTTTATTCAATCATCACTAGAAAAAAGACACTTTTACTTTTATCCCTCACTTTATTGAGGACTTTTTACAATAACTAATTTTTGTCATTGTATTACTTATCTGGCTGCATTACTCGAGTCCGGTCTGTATTAAGACCTTTTTTTTCTTGGCCATCGCTCTTGCCTCCTCCAGTCCTTGGTCTCGACCAAGTTCATTGACCATTTTTTTCTGGCTGCTTTCATAGCAGACTGACGATGCTGCTCAGCATTCAGTTAGTATTTATGTAGGTTGCATTTACTTGCCATAGTGTGTATTTGCAATTCGAGACCCGCCCACATGCTGTCTTTAAAGCCAGAGTGAAGGTACCGGTGTCGTACCCTGTGAAACTAAAAAGAGCTGACGACCAGCCGCTGTTGGGATCTGGCGACACCTCCTGGCTGGCTGAGTCCCTCACATGTGTTTTCAGACACAGGAGCATCCATGTTTTCCTTCCTTTCAACAAAGGCTGACCTGGGATCTACCAGAAACTCCACTCAGGATGACCACACCCCCAGCTCCGGCCAAAACCTGATGCTGGTCCCTCATTGGCCAAGAAAGGGCCCCCCACTGTTTGTGCGACCTGGTTCATAAGCCTGAGCGCAGCGAGATTCGCTCTCTTCACTCTGGACTCGTCCCGGGATAAGAAGACCCACCAGGCTCTTCCTCCAGACATGCTGGTGTAAGGAGGTCCACGAGGCCTCTTCCCTCCAGCATCACGCTGGCAACAGAAGACCCACGAGGAGCCGCGGCCTCATCAAATCCTGTCAGGTCACATGTTACATTCGCTGGTTGAAAGCAGACTGTGTTTTATTTTGAGTTCTGGATCCTAGTGCGAGAACGGATAGCTTCTATCCCGTACCTCCACCCTTTTTTGTGCACACAGCCGGCAGAAAGACGATTAACCCTCTTTCCTTGCCGAAGATTTTCGGGAGGAACGAACCGACCACGTGCCTCAGCCGAAGTTAAATAGCCCTCTCTGCAGAGAGGAGATCGAGTCTGCGTCCGCTCCAGAGAGCCACGCCACCGGGAGCTACCGACTCCTGAGGACCGAGTTATCCCCCCCAGTCTGCGCCCGCTACGACAGCCGCGCTGCCGAGTCAGCACTCGAGGACTGACCGATTCCCACCACGGAAAACGGGCCCCACCGAACGAAGCTTCTACAAGTAAGAGTTATGGTTTCTGGGCCTAGCTTAGCATTAGCTTAGCATTAGCTTAATTTAGCCTATTCGTTGATGTGTTGTTATTCCCGTATCTTGTTGTGTTAAGTCACTGTCGTGTTATACCGTGTTATTGCACAACCATCGCGGACCACGGAGTCCCGTTATATTGTGTATTTCCTGCTGTAACTGTTTGCATTAGATCCGTCGCTGCTAGTGAATGTGGAGTTTGTGACTCTATCACTTTAAAGACTGAAACCACGGTGGCGGACCCTCGTCTCGTCGACCGAGTTTCGGGGTGATAAGGAGGCAATACGCTCACCTCACCGCAGTGGTAAAGATCTGTTTGTTTTGGGGATTATTTTATTTAGTTTTGGTTAGCCCCCTTTTTAGATTACCCAGCATCACTGTTTGAGTAGGTTTACACCCCCTCCTTTTGTTTCCACACACACACCTACACACACACACACACACACACCTACACACACATAGATACATAGACATGCACCTATATTTATATACATAGCCTTACCCCACTTTATTCATTTGACTTTAGGTATTAGACACATAAAATGGTATGATATTGTTTGTTGATTGTGATATTACTTGATCTGATCATTTATTATTTTGATTTAATAAACTCTGTTGTATTTTAAAGAGCAGTCGTCTGTGATTACTTGTGCATATGTGTGTAATAATAACTGGATGTGTAGCCTGTGCTCTAACTTAACCCTTCACTTTCACTCTGAATGTGTAATCGTACTCAGACTACTGACATTATGAGTGACCACTAATTATGAGACTTAGTTTATCGCTTGGTTATTGGTCCCTGTTCGCAGGGTGGTGCCACGTTATTATTAATAATCATTAATAATTGTTACTTACATTAATAATTCTATTGATGTCAAGAATTCAGTTTCTTAGATGCTAATAACCAAACACGCTCCTCTACGTTCCCAACACCGCATCATGCTGGTTTGTTGGGAAGAGGCTGAATAACGCTTTAAAGTTAAGCTAAATTTTGATGAGGGAAAACTGGCATTTTGTTTTTGGTCATTTGAATCAATTCTCAAGCCAGTTTAATTATCAACTCAAGATATCCACTTACACCAGTTGTTTTCAATAATACTCCAATTTATAATAGTGTACAAATCCTCTGATGGTAAAGTCTGATGTATAGCAGCAACAGAGTCAGTAGAACTCTGTATGAATCCATTGGAAGCATTCAGTTACGCCATGAAGCTAAAACATATTTAAAAAAGAAGGAAATAATAAACTGCAGGCAGCAGTGGAATATGAAGGCCTGTGATTGGTGCAGTCTCCATCTACACAGCACTGATGGGAATGTATGGTAATTTGGCAGGATTTACATAGTAATGGGCCAACTCTCCCTCTCTAGACCCCAGGGGCAGTTTAATCAAGTTATCACTTGATTGACAGGTAGATGGAAGACGAGTAAACAGTTGAGTCCCTGGTGATCGAGGTCGTGGAGCTGGATCACATCCAATGATAAGAGTCTTTGGAGTCTGACCATATTTGGAACAGAGCCCTACATTTTATATCCAGAGGAAGTAATGACGTGACAACCACAAACATATGAGTTATGGCTAATCTAATGTTGGCGTGTACTGTATCTCGTATACATAGTACATATTCTGTAAATAGCATTGATTGTAAGAAGTTGAGTCGATGGGGTGTTAAGATTGTTTTGGTTTGTCTGTGCTTGGGCTTTCCTTTTGTCTCAGGAGGCATTACAGCTGACAAGAGAATCTAGATACTATTTCCTTTTTTGATACATGTCCAGTTTGATCATAACTTATTTTACTGGAGCGTGTATTCATTGTCCCATGATGATTTCAATCATATTTTGGCTATATTCCCACCGAAGACAGAACAAACTACTGGGTAAAATGTTGCTTTAGTTAACTGTGTCTGCATTTAATGAAAATGTACATGTAAAACTTCTGTTGTCCCTCTATTGCTGTAAACAAAGACAAGCATCTGAATTAGTTATTGACACACAGCAGCGTCTACACAGATCTGAGTCTATTTTAGTTCAGCTTGCACTGTGAGTTGAGGAGTGTGTGTGTGGGGGGGGGGGGGCTCTTGATGTGCGTCACCGTCTCGTCAAACATCTAAAAACAGCAACTTGCGAGCACGTGAACTGACTCCCGCAGCAGTCAACCAAGATGGAACACCTCCGCTCACATGTTACTGCCAGGTTACCCTCGGGATGTGAGACGAATAGTGAGAGGTGTAACGGCAGCTCTTGTGATGAATTCAAGTTTTGATTCAAGATGCTCAGCAGTGTGAACTCTGCTCCTCTCAACTGGGATGTTGTACACATCCCACAACTGGTATTGATTATAAAGTGCTCTATTTATCTTGACATTTAACTTGGAAGCTTTGGGTTCAGTGAGGCTGAGACCGTCTGCCCTGAACACCTGTGATCTGGGTCAGCGACGGGTTCCTGCATGAACACACACCTTCGGTTATTTCACATGTCAGACTTGTGCTTTCGTGCTTTTCTCACCGCATTGAAGTCGGCAGGGCTCAGTTTGACAAAAAGGTGATCTCAGGAACTTTTTTGACTTCAGGGGTATTTGCTCATGTTGCCAGGCGACTATTAATCAAATCTGCCCTGGTGCTGGTTTTTTTTCATGATATTTTCATTTTATTGAGAAATACTTTGAGGGGCTTAAACATCTTGGAAACATAATTGTGGCACTACACAGGCATGATTTGACAGTGATGTAACACTAGGCTTCTCTCATACACGGTTTGTAGCAATACCTACACAAAGTAATGTAATTCATATATACAGTATATTCCACAAAACCAATATTTATGTAATCCACATCATTGCGAACCATGCAGGAAGTATAAAGCAACACACTCAACGTAGGAAGGATGTCCAGGTGAGGTGGGTCCAAAAACACCGGACTTTCACCCTGTTTGTGTCCCATGTGAAACCAGAAGTCAACTTATATGTTACGTAACGGCTGTATTTTAACAAAATTATTTCCATAACCAATCCAAGTTTGCTCATTTTGAAAAGAAATTGGAAATTGAAGCTTGTCGTCGGACATTCGTAAGAGAACGCACAAGGATACGTTATACGCTTACTCATGTCCCCAAATACAACCTAACTTCAATTCCCTGTGTTGTCCAGTAACAGACAGCGATTGACTGCTGTTATGTTTGACGTGAGGAGTAACAGTAACTTCTTCGTCTTTACAAGTGAGAAAGCCACTTTGTTCAGTAAAGTTCCAATCAGTGTTTTTAGATCATGTAGCATCAGATCATGTGACAAGCATACAGACATTACATATTACTCTACGTTTATCTGCCTTTACTCATCGCCCATCTCTTCTTTCTCATCGTGGAGAAGCAGAGGCTTCACACTCTAATCAGTTTTTAACCCTTTGCAGACAGAGCAAATAGAAATTGGGCTTGTTATTTGCTGCAGAACCATGATGTCACTCTACCCCAGTTGTTTTTACGAACAAATATGTCTATTTTCTGACCGGTTGTTTTTAACGAAACGTCGCAGTGTTGACAGAGACAAGAGACTGAGACTTCATGTGAATTTTAGGATTGACGCTGCGCCCCTGATGGTAAAATATTACTGTATGTTATTGTTTAAAAAGACACTTTATGTTGGCTTTTATTAGGAATGATTAGTACTTTTGTATCTTTCAGATAACACTGGTTTACTCGAGAAGCGAATACATTTATTAACATCAATGAAGATGAAGATCAGAGGTAGACGGAGTAGGTGCATCAGTGTAGATACAGAGGAAGTAGCTGAGCATTTGGTGTGTTATATTTGTATAGTCTTGTAGTGCTGTCAGCTCGGTGCTGTGGTGCACTCAAACCAGCGCTGTTAAACAGGTTATTGGCAAGTTTCTACAAGGAACCTGCATGATTTCATCTGATTTCACCAAAATCCAACCCAGTGGCAAATATTAGGAATAACTATATAGAAATAGCCAATCTTCTCGCTGATGGTCTCGTTTACTAATGTAGGTCATATAGAGGCAACAATATTGAATTGAGACTGTTTCATAACCAGTTAAAAGGTCCTCACTGTCACTTTAAACGGGCTTAAATGTATTTTAAAAACTCTGTTTAAAAATGGCCTACATCTAAATAAAAACACGTGATAAATGTACGCTTGTTCTTTGTAAAGTAGCCAAATAAGTCTGCTGTATCTAAATAAAGTAACGCACATTTTAGTAGTCAACGAAAATTTAAACATGGGAAAAAGTGTCATGATAAAGAGTAAAATCTTTTTTAAAAAGGTCAAATTTCTTCTATGAGAGCTCAAAAAAAAATTAAAAGTCATTCTTGCATATTTAAGGATTAAATGAGCAAGGTGGTTACTGTAATGGTTGCCATGGTTAATGTTAATGATTCCCACACAGTGTCTCCCACTGACATTCATGGTTTTTAGCAGTGGTGTATACTTGGTGGTGTGTACTTAAGTAGTTTTTTTGGGTATCTGTACTTTACTTTACTACTTATATTTCTGGTGACTTTTACTTTTACTTCACTACATTTTGCAAAGAAAACTGATACTTTTACTTCACTACATTTCCCCTGAAACCTTCGTTAGTCGCTACAAAATCAAATCTATCTTTAGAAACAAAATGAATCATGAGAGCAGCGTTGGGGACTGTGGTGGAACAGAGACTGCAAGCAGCAGGTTTGGTGAATCAGTGGTCCCAGCAGCAAGTTAAATCATTGGTTAATCACGTTAATGCGCAATTGCAAAAAAGTGCTCTCAAAGCCGCGGTGTGTTGATTCCCAGTGATGCCAGGATGCTACATGCTACAATGTGACAACTGGCCAGCCAGCGTTTCTCCGATTGGAGTGAGACGAGGAGAAAATGTGATGTGGTGATCTTCGCAATAGAACATCTTTGATGTGTCGAGTCTCGGCCAATCAGCGTTCAGATGTGTACAGCGTCTTCATTTCCCTCCGTTAAAGTTTAAGTTACGTTATGTTCCGTTACCTGTTAACGTTCGTCATAATCGCGATTTAGAAGGAAAAAACGTAACGCGATGAAACATGCAGCCCCCCCGTGTTCCGGTTCAGTTCACGCGGTCACTCGTTAACGTTAAACCGGAACACCGGCGCATCTGGTTGCAGGTTGTTTGTTTTAACTCAAAGTAGAATGAGGCGACTTCGTGGTCAGAATAACTTTTATGACAACGAAACATGAGGCCCAGATACTGATGACATGATGAGGCCAAAGAGCTTCAGGGAGAGGAGGCTGTCTGTAGCGCACCTTGACGCAGGGCTGAGCTGTGAGTGGAGCTGGGCCTGGATAAAGGTGGAGCTGGGCCTGGATAAAGGTGGAGGTCTAAACAGACGTGAGTACAGCTTCCTACTGTCACAGTGTTTTAAATACATTGATAAGGCAGGGTATGCTAAATGCAGCCTCTGCTCCAAGGAGATGAACTACAGCAACAAGGGCTCACATGTCCTCTCATCACACTGGTCACTGTAATGACCACAGCCTAACACCAACAGTCCCAACAGTCCCACGTTGCTCCCAAGAACCCTGAAGTAATGAGAGGGTTAAGGTGCCTGTACCTTTATTTCAGTAGTGATTAATAAATGAGTTTTAAAGTAAATGTCTTATCACTTAATTTTCTTGTCGGAAATAGGTATATATATATATATATACATATATTCAGACGTTTTTTATTCATTGTCAATATACGTATATTCAGACTTTTTATTCATTGAACTTAAGCCTATCACTTTGCCTAAAATTTGCCTAAAATTGGGCCATAACATATTAAATTATGTGCATTCAATTAATTTTTTAACGCGCAATTGTTTTTGTATTATTAATCTGAATTAATGTGTTAAATTTGACACACTCAGGTACTAGCGTGCGATTTTAGTACATTTTGCATGTTGCACTGATCTAAGATAACTGGCACAAGCGTGTGACAGACAGAGACAGAGAGACAGACACAGAGACAGACACAGACAGACACAGACAGACAAAGAAAGAAAGAATAATGTGACGGTCATTGATATGAGAAACTAAGTTACCAGCTTGTATATATTTGAATCACATGGAACACAGTGATGTCATGGCATCTTTGACAGAACACATGCTGGGATTTCATGAGAGGTGGTGTCATGCAGCAAGGACTACAAACCAACATGGCGTCTAGTAAAAGACTACGAAACCCACAAATATTCATACGCCTGTTCGGGATGATTGTCACCTGTTTGTCATTATTGTTTATTCGCCCATCGGCACCTTATTAACCAGCACCTAAAATACAATTTTTAACATATTTGTAACTTTGTTTGCTTTATTGATCACCTTCAGTGTTGTTTAAATCACAATTTAAAAAGATACCAGCACTTCTACTTTATATTCACCAAAACACCAAAGATATGTATTTATACTGTATATATTCAGTCAGAAAAGCCAATACAGTCAACTTCATTTTGATTATTTATTTGATTCCAAAACCATTGCAGGCAAATCACTGTCAATCTTCATCTTGCTGATGGTAACATACTTGCATTCAAAACCTTAGTCGGGACTTTTACTGGTTGTGGATTGTTTCATCAGTGTGGTATTAGTACTTTTACTGCAGTGAATTACTTGTCAGTGATTTTCAGTTTGGGAACTCACTTGGCAAACAGTTAATAAACAGTGGTTAGGGTTAGGGGCTCCAGATCCTTGACTGGGTCCAAATTCTTGCTCATACTATGAGCAAGAATTTGGACCCGCTCAAGGATCTGGAGCCAGGGTTAGGAACCACTGTTTGTATAACTGTTTGCCAAGTGAGTCCTGTCCAAACTTAAATCACTGACAAGTAATTCACTGCAGTAAAAGTACTAATAGACAATAACAATAATGGATTGTTTCATCAGTGTGGTATTAGTACTTTTACTGCAGTGAATTACGGTACTTGTCAGTGATTTTCAGTTTGGGAGCTCACTTGGCAAACAGTTAATAAACTGTGGTTAGGGTTAGGGGCTCCAGATCCTTGACTGGGTCCAAATTCTTGCTCATGAGCAAGAATTTGGACCCAGTCAAGGATCTGGAGCCAGGGTTAGGAACCACTGTTTGTATAACTGTTTGCCAAGTGAGTCCTGTCCAAACTTAAATCACTGACAAGTAATTCACTGCAGTAAAAGTACTAATAACATACTGATGAAACAATCCACAACGAGTAAATGTCCTGCATTCAAAACCTTAGTCAATTTTGTTATCAGCAAGATGTAAAATATTTTGACATGGAGGAGCTACCTTACAGCACTCTCCTCCAGATTGTTTACTCTGGCTCTCTTGTTGCAGCGAAAGCAGCTCAACCAGCGCCAACAACCGGTTTTGTTGCTCTTCTCCTGCTTTTTCTTTGTGAAGAACGAGAAGCCCCATCTTTTCTTTTTGGTTTGAGGAATTTTGAGGTCCTCCAGGTTGTTATTTCCCTCACATTGTTGATCCGGTTCGACATTCAGAGCGGGGAGCGGATCGGCTCTGGCGTCTACGGTTGGGGCGGGGAGCGCATCATCTCTCTCCTCGACGGTCGGGGCGGGGAGCTGATCGTCTCTCTCCTCGACGGTCGGGGCGGGGAGCGGATCGGCACTCGCTGACCCTCTCGGGTCGACCATCGGTGTGTGCAGCAGAGCTGGTATCGGCCCGTATCTCGGGTCGACCATCGGCGTGTGCAGCAGAGCGGGTATCGGCCCGTATCTCGGGTCGACCATCGGCGTGTGCAGCAGAGCTGGTATCGGCCCGTATCTCGGGTCGACCATCGGTGTGTGCAGCAGAGCGGGTATCGGCCCGTATCTCGGGTCGACCCTCGGCGTGTGCAGCAGAGCGGGTCTCTGCCCGTATCTCGGGTCGACCCTCGGCGTGTGCAGCAGAGCGGGTCTCTGCCCGTATCTCGGGTCGACCCTCGGTGTCGGCAGCAGAGGGGCTTTCGGCCAGACTCTGGCCGAGAAACATATCCCGACGGTCGGTGCGGGGAGCGGGTCGGCACTTGCCTCGACGGTCGGTGCGGGGTGCGGGTCGACCCACGCTAACCTTCTCGGCCAGTTGGTTGTTCTATCCATGGATGACTGGTTGGTTGTAGACTAGAGTTGTATTTCTCTGGAGAGGTTTTTCAGAAGACTGTCTGTAGAGGATTGACTCTCTCGTTGACCGGACTTGTGTGATATGAGAAACTAAGTTACCAGCTTGTATATATTTGAATCATGGGGGTACCAGGTATGCTTGTATGTGTTGTCATGGCAACACATGCTGGGATTCCATGAGAGGTGGTGTCATGCAGCAAGGACTACAAACCAAAACCAACATGGCGTCTAGTAAAAGACTACAAAACCCAAAGTAATCAGTCATAACAAAGGTTGAAGCTGAACCATTTAAGCTGATGGTTAGTGAGGGAAAGTAAGAGAGAAACAATGACTGAGGTGTACAGAGACAAACAACTTATTTATTGTTTATTGTTGGCAAGGACACAGAGAGCTACAATTTCGATTTAATGTCTCAAAGATAGATTATGTTGTTGGTCTAGGGCCGCGAAAAACTTTCAGTTTTGTACCTGTGGGCTGCGAGACTGCATAGGTTATCAATTGAAGACACCAGAGATATTACTGTTATCCATGAGACGCTCAGTTACAATATAGCTTCCCACCACCTGGTGGCGGTAATGCGTCAGTCAGTTGTTTAACAAGCTGCAATAAGCAGAAGAAGACACTCAGCTAGCCGCTAGCCTGTAGCGAAAGTTATGGATAAGTTATTAAAAAGAAAAAATGAAGACGACAGTGGTGCCATACCCCCCCAAAAGTCTAAATGTGTGCGCAAGTACAACCCTGACTTTCTTAAGTACGGCTTTGTGAACGGAGGCAACGAGGCAGAGCCGAGGGCTCAGTGTGTGGAATGTGGGCTAATGCTATCAAACGAAGCACTGAAGCCTTCAAAAATAAAGCGACACCAAGCGACGAAACATCCAACGCTGGTGGGAAAGCCTGTTGGGCTTCTTGTTGTGTATGCAGGTTTACATACACATGATAATAAAGGTCTTTGTGATCATCACATTGTATCATCCGCGAGGACACCGGCATCCTCGATCCCCTCCCCTTCCGTTCCTACGGCTTGTTTGCGCAAATACGTCACAAAACTTGTCCGTGTTTGGTATCCCAGCATGCCCAAAATCCTCATCTTTGCAAATAAATCATCGATTTTCTTTCATTTCTTATGGTTTCTCCACAAAAGGAGCCCACACACACACTGTCCAAAGTCGCCATAACCGCTGCAAGTCGTATCTTGCAGCATTTCGACGGAAAAAGACACATTACAGACCCGACAACGTGCTAGCAGATGTTACCATGGAACTAGTGACTTCAGAAAAGGCTGGTACTTATAGTACAAACCGTATCTTCCTCATCTATAAGCTGTCAACCAGCGTTTGCGTAACTGAGCTATTCCCATATGTGGCGAGAGGCGGATGGGCCGTCACTCAAAGTTCGGTGAACAGCCAATAGTTAGAGAGCACAACAACGCCACCCTAGGAGGTGCACCTAAAGATTCACTTTTCCAAAGACACTCAGGTTCATTACACAAATGAGCATGAGACGTGGTTCCAATACAAAATAATCTTTATTCTACTAAAAAAAATGCACCGTTACAGTTTATACACGAAATTCTAAAAGAGCCGTTATACATTTAAAAAGAGGAGGACTGAGGCTTACCAGTGGCGAGGTGGGCCAGTGCAGGTGAGGATCCCGAAAAGAGGAGGCACCCCGATCACCCGTGTACACAACACTCACACACACAACTACACGTGAGGGTCTCAACCCGGGGCACACCAAACGACACAGCACACAAAGGGAGACACCACCACCTGGAAGCACCAACCCCACCACCTTGGCTTAGCAGCTCCTACAGCAGGGGTCTTCAACTCAAATTCCAAAAGGTCCAGATTGAGAAAATCTCCTCGGGCAAAGGTCCGAAACATTACAATAATATTTAACTCGCGCTATTTAGTGCCATATATATATATATATATATATATATATAAGCCTAGTAGTAGGAACAACGTCTCTGTGTAGTCAACTGTCAAATCAAATAAAGAAAGTACACATAAATTATATTTTAACAAATTATTATTCTCAGTTTTCAAATTCAACTGGATGGATTATAAATAATACATAAATAAATGTTCTTCTCATTTCAAGTAAAATAATGGCTGGATTAAAGAATAACTGACATAACAGAAAGCTTTTGAAGAATGTGCATCTTAAATTGAAGTAATTCATTTTAGAAAAATGAATTTCACTGAATTGTCCTGCAGCTTTAAATTGATTAATTGAGTTTGGGAGTGTTCATGTTTAGAATCACATTTGCTGACCCGTCGTTCTTTGAACTCTTTAAAGGTTCGGGGTGTCTGTCTGAAAGGTGCTTTGCGTGTTAGACGTGTTGCCTCACTTGGTTTGAAACACGTTTGGCAGACGGGTCTCTGTAGGTCAGTGGGCTTTCCTTCACTGTCTGCAATATGGCCAAAGTACTTCCACATGATACTTCTGCATCTTGTTTTCCAAGAAGCCGACGACAGTCGGCAAAAGCTCGTGCATGTCTCCCCTGTGATCACTCTCTGTGAGTGCGCGCGCTGCCTGTTGCTGTGAGCGCGCTGGACAGCCCCGCCCCCTTGCATGCCTGCAGGCATCATGACACAGAGTGGAGCAGCGAGTGCGCTCTGATCGCGCTATTTTAACAAAGTATCGATACTAAAAATATGCAAAATCGTATCGTTTTTAACGTACAGGTACCGCGGTACCTTTTTAGTATCGATACACCGTGCAACCCTATCGGTTAAAGTACAAACTCGCTGCCTAATATATGTGTGATTCCGAAATATTGATTTTAGGTCCTGGGTCCGGATGCAACTGCGTCTGGGTCCGGATCCGGACCGCCAGTTAGAGACCCCTGGTCTATTGTGTTCAAATCAGGCCCATAGGAGTTTACAAGGCAGGTGTCCTTTCTCTAAACACTGACCTGATGCATCAAGTGGATATTTTTTGCTGAACACAATATTATGCATTTGCCCTCTACATCCTCTAGTCGGAATGAGCATACTTATAAACGCACTGTTACAACTCCTATAGTGTCATATTGCTTTTCGGGGAATTATGATGATAAGTTCATAGTCGATGCAAAAGTATACTCATGTACAATATATTATGGTGAACATTGTTGCTCCTGGATGGATCACAGCCAGCCCAGTTATGTTCAACACAGCTCCATGTGCTTGGTCATGGTGCCACAGCACTTAAAAGAATAAACTTCATCATTCTCAAAATTCTGACCCTTTGCTTTTTTTGCCAGCATTTACTTGTACTTTTACTTTCAATGAACAGGTTATGATGTACATTTAATGTTCAGGTTATGATGTACATTTAATATCAGAAAAGTACTTTTGTACTTAAGTACAATAAATATCAGATACTTTAAGACTTTTACTCAAGTAGTATTCTAACAGGTGACTTTTTACTTTTACTTGAGTAGTTTTCCAGTAAGGTATCTTTACTTTTACTCAAGTATGGCTTTTGAGTACTTTATACACCACTGGTTTTTAGTATCAGCTTAACAACTGTTAAGACATGAAATCTACTAAACCCTATGATATGAATATGGTCAAAAAAATATACCTTCTGCTTAAAGATCATATTAAAATCATCACTGTGAGGATGTTAGCATTTAGCTCAAAGCGCTGTGTTTCAAGTTGTTTATTGTGATATAAATTTTATTCGGAGGGAAGCAGTCGTTGGCAATAAAAATCTTAGATCTCCTTCAACAAAGAAAATCACGCAAATCTAAAACATAAAATAGTGCAGAAGTTAAATATATAAAACATACAATATCAAAAGAAATAATACAAATGTGTACATTTCTAGTAGACAGTGACTGCAAATTAATGAACTGAATGTTCACAGTGATGTAAGTAGCAGAAGAAGTAGTCGAAGCAGAAGAAGTGTGTCTTGGTGTCTTTGTGATGTGATGGTGAGTCCAGGTCTGGGAGGTAGACTCTTAGTCCCGGTTGGATGTCACTGACAACTGGCCTGTGTTGTCTGTAAGTAAGAGGAACTTTCATTAAAGGCTATCCAGTATTAATGAAGCTTTATTCTTGTCACAGACAACAAAAAGCTGAAGTGAACAACATCACTGCAGCTGATTGGAGGTTGTTTAAAGTCACTGAGAAATGTAGACACCTGCTCAAGCATACACCATTGAAAGATAAATTACACTTAATCCCAACATCATTCCTGGCATGCATTCAACATCACACATCGATGATATATACACACATTAGTACGATAGGATCCAAGGTTGGAATATTCATTTTAAATCAATGAAGGGCAAACAGATTTCAGGCGCTTAATCACTAAAAATACCATTATCGAAAGACTGAACACCAAGCAACAGTAAAAAAGCACTCTGGTGTATCTCCAATTTAAAAAGTCTCCAGTCATACACAGAAAGAATCGCCACTTATTCATTCAACACTGTGTAACACTACAACCACCAGTTCATTTACTTAAATCAGGGTATTTGGAGGCCGAACCATAGACTTTATGTAAGAAGTGAAGGTCTCTAAATTCATTAGATAATTATCTGTCACATGTCTTTGAAAAGCTTGAGAAAGAAGAAAGAAACATTCCTTTATTAGTCCCACAGTGGGGAAATTATTCTCTGCATTTGACCCATCCCTGTATATATAGGGGCTGCCCATGCAGGTGCCTGGGGAGCAGTTAGGGTTCAGTGTCCTGCTCAGGGACACTTCGACACAAGACACGTTGCAGCCGAGGATCGAACCGGTGACCTTGCGGTAGTAAATTATGGTCCATTTAGAGTCAAATAGACCATTAAGCAGAGTATGCTTTAGGGCGGGCTTACTGTGATTGACAGGTCTTGCCGTTACGGCGTCTCTACGTCACTTCTCCACATTCCAAATATGGTAACTTCCTAAAGGCTGCTTCAGTGCGTCAGTATCAGATGCCGAGAGGCACTGTCAAAGCGTTAGTATTTGACGAGTTGGGAGTGATTAGCACAAACTTAAATTGCATGTTTTGGCTTCATGTGCAGCCCTAGAGACCAGTACCAAATCCTTTATGGTTATCAATGACATAATGGGTTCTTCACTACTCCCTCTGACCCTGTTTTCACCTGTCAAAACCCCAATATTTGATTCTGAGCATTAAATTCAAGTATAAATCTCATCTCAAGTTTCTTGATATAACCCAGACGGGACATGCAACTGTTCTTTTGGCCATGTTTGCTGGCAGCTATACAGTATGCCTGGATATTTAGGCCAACATGATCTAGTTGGTGTGTCTTGAGAGACGAGCAGGAGGACACTCGACACTTGCTAATTGGAGGCCTGCCTAATTCTCTTGGCAAACATCAGTCAAACAGGGAGATTGACGGAGACGGCAGGGACACTGCAAGAAATAGCCACAAGTTGGAAAGTTCATTGTAGAATTATTCGTCATATTGCACTAAAATTAGAGAAACAGCATTTTTCGACACTCAGAAAGAAGTAGAACAGCCAATTAAGTAAACATTTCTCAAACAGATGACTCTCTAACGGACCTCATTTAAATCATATCAGTAAGTTTGGTATGTGAATTCTTTCAGATGGGTTGCCATTTGTGGAGCAGCTCTTTGCACCCAAAAGTACAATAACCGATCACGTTATTCCCAAAGTATTCCCAATCACTAGTAGTCAGTAGTTGTATAGAAGTCTATGAGAAAATGACTCTACTTTTTACTTGATTGTTATTACCTCAGTAAACATTGTAAACATGAGTTTATGGTCTCAATCTCTTGTTTCAAGTCTTCTCCAATACAGCATGATGTTCATTTAGTGAATTATGGTCCATTTAGAGTCAAACAGACCATAAAGCAGAGTATGATTTAGGGCGGGGCTACCTTGTGATTGACAGGTCACTGCGCTACCATATACAGTGTCTCTACGTCACTCCTCCGCATTCCAAATACAGTCACTTCCGTTCACCGGTTGCAAAAAAAACAAGATGGCAACGGCCCGAACGCCAAACTCGAGCCATCAAAACTGCAGTCCACAAACCAATGGGTGACGTCACGATGACTTTGTCTACTTCTTATATATGGTCTGTTGTGTATTGCAAAGAAAACGTTACGACATTTGTCTGTTACACAAGTGTTTGCTAATGTCACAACAAGGGTTCTGGGTGGTCATGATGACTTGATGGAAGAGTTGCATATGATTCCCCCTCTCCCTCCACCCTCATTCCGTTACCTCCCAGTTGCCACCATTTAGCAGAAGCAAAAGTTCACCAAAGGTACTATCCAAAGGTGCATGGGGAAGTTTTCCTGTAGACTAATACAAGTTATGCTTACATTTGCTGTTTCTCAACAAGCTTTGTTTATCTTTTCGAATATTTTTTAGTCACGCATTGTTGACATATGTTTTCTGACACACAGGCCCAATCCCAATGTCCTCCCTTACGGACTCACGGATTTCGAGGCGCGCTCCCTTGAAGTCCGTGAGGGTTTAGGGCTGTCCCACTGTCAAATCGTCAAGTGTTTGAGGGCTCTCTAGCAGACATTTTGAGCCCTTTATGAACCCTTTCCGTAAGTCGTATGCTGACTTAGCCTAAGGGAATTACCCACAAATCATTGCAATGTGACGTTAAACATGGCGTAACCAGTGGACGCATGGAGATGTAAAAAAAAGAAAAGGTAAACAAAGAGGACGGCTCACGTGTGATCAGCCTGTCTTATTACATTTACTCAGAAACATCGAGGGTTAAAGATGGAACAAAAAATTAAAATGAAATCAGAAGATATTTATTCATTTATTCATCAAATATTTGATTTTGTCATTGAAGCTGTTTTGACAAAAACGAGTAAATAGATTACATGAAATGACCTCTCATCTTGTGAGGAAAGAGCCAGGAAGACTTTCATCTCAGGGAGTAGCCTAGAAAGTATAAAATAAATACACACAATTATACATCATATATTTTGTCGTTTTCATGGTAACGCGATATGTTGCAGCAAAGTGCTGTCCTATTCATATTTACACCATTTCAAGCCCTCACAGTCTCTCCCACTCACCCACTCACCAGGTGACGTCAGTAAGTCCTTGAGGGTTCAGGGTTTGAGGGTTTAGGGGGGACATTGGGATTGGGCCATAGGCTTCTCCTTCACTGCCTTCGCTGGTGCATTGCTACACTTCTTTGTGCTTTACGCCACCAACTGTTGATCTGCAGAATAGCATGAAACCGGCGCTTGGCTGTGTGTCCTTGTGTTTGAGCACGATGCAAACAAAATGGGGTCCCGTTCGCAAAAACTTCGTTACTAGTGCAAAAAAAAACTGCACATAGTACCTGAAAACCAAGCATAGATTTTTATGATGTAGATTTTGTTTCTACTTTTTGAACTGTTTTTATATATATATATATATATATATATATATATATATATATATATATACATTCATATATATATACATTTCATTTTGTTGACATTAACCAGTTTGATACAGCACAATAAAAAGTAATTGAATTTGACCTGTAAAATCCCAGTGGATCAGCCGTTTCTGTATTAACTCAAACCAGTCGGTCTGGCACCAAAGTAATTTGAATTCGATTCAATTTCATTTTGTATGGCCCAATATTAAAAATCACAAATTTGCCTCAGAGGGCTTTACAATCTGTACAACATGTGACATCCTCTGTCCTTGGACCCTCGCATCAGAACCGAATAAAGTGTACCTAATAAAGTGACTGGTGAGTGTATTTGTCTGCTAACCTTAACCCTATAACCCATATATAAATATACAGTATATATACAATTGGTGTTGCCAAAGGTGGCCCAATTGATACATTTGCTCATGTCTCCGTGATGGGGCCTTGTGTGGGTTGCGTTTATGCAAAATTTTAAAAGATCCAATCATTATATTAGTGTATTACGCTTTTTCTGAAATGATCAACATTTTCTAACACCAAAAATCTTGAGAGTGAACTGGGTTGTTTAAACTATAGGAAAAGTGGAATGTCCTACAGTTTTATTATTTTCCTGACCAAAATATTGCCGTTGGGATATGTAGTGTTTGTCTACGTTCAGCCAGGAATAGGTGCTACTACACAACTAGAGGGTTTCATGTGTTAAAGAAATGCCATTCGCAATTCAAGGGTTTTAATAAAAGGTCCATTGCAAAATGAATAATATCGTGCGTGTGTATATAAAAAGTTATAGTTTAATTTATGTTACCATCTGGAGCCCGAAATGATCACTATTGAGTACGATAATATAAGATAAACCTTTATTGATCTCCGGAGGGGAAACTGGGTTGTTGCAGACTGTGAAAGTAAAGACAGATAGTGAAAGTAAAATAAATACATGTTTTAAGCGCACAGTATCCTTTTCCAGCGATAAAGTTAACACAATAAGGGAACAATACATTATAAACAAGGAGATTAGAAACAACAAAATACACAGAAAGCTACCCGAGCTGCTGGGGGGCAGAGTGAAGAGCTTTGCATGTGAGAAACTCTCTAGACTGAGAGGAAACGAGTGCGTGAGAGTGAAAAAGAAAGGACGAGTGAGAACTAATGTGCATGAGTGAGTGAGAGAGAGAGAGGGGGAGAGAGAGAGAGAGTGTGATTGGAGCGTTGACATTGGCGGTTTACTGACTTCCGGGTCTGCCAGAAGGCTTTCCCAATTATCCAGACTACACTGAACACCATCAGCACCCACTGGTAGCATCCTGCATCTCAGTTTCTATCAGGCTGTGCACGTGTTGTTCTTCGGCACGCTCATGATCTCCCCACCACCACCGTCCTCCGTCCTCCGTCCTCCTTGGTCGCCTCGCAGTCTCGCCGTCCCGCCCTCCAATCACATCACTCTCCGTGGCCATTAAAGGGCAACAAACTGTGGGTGGTGGGAGCGTCGGGATAGTCAGAGGGGTCCAATCCATCACCGGGAGGCATTTGCTCAGTGATAGTGGTGGATAAGAAGGGGGAGGGGCTTGACAAGGAAGGGGATGGGGAGGGAAGTTGTATTTAAACGGATGCTCATAATGTTCAGTCCCAAGCAGCTGAGTTATGGAGATTGGATTGGACAGTGTTGTCCTTGAGGAAGGTCGGAATAGTAATGAGCACAAATATAAAAGCAGCTTTAATGTGCAGATGAAAAGACGGCAGGGCGGTGGAAACATGGATCCTTCAGCATGATGTGGAGACACTTTCTTCTTCTCTTTTTTTCCAGATAAATGGTGTGGCCTTAGAAAACCCTGAGAGTTGGAACAATGAGTAATCATTTGTGACCGCAAGGTCTCCACTTTGAGTCCAACCACTGGATAGAGAAATGTAGTACAAGATAGTTCACTCAATGGAGCTTCTTAAATTATTATAAAATCATTTCTCACATTGATATTCTTATTTGACAGTAAGAAATGGATGATAAATATTAAAACACACGAATGAAATGACTAGATGAAAGTAAAATGATCCATCTGTAATCCGGTATCCGCAATCGCTTATCCTTTACAGGGTCACGGGGGGCAATCCTGGGGGGTACAGGTCATCAGCATATCACAAATCTGATACATGTAGAGCTTTGCCATTGGCACTTTTGGGCGATGGCCGACCCGTGACGACCCCCATTCGAGCATGTGTTGTGAGACTTGCTTCAGCTGTAAAGGAGTCAAGGTAAGTTACTGCTGGTGAAAACCCCAACATCTCCTGATTTAGCTGCTTCATAAGAAAAGCTTATACTGTAAATAACAAAATGACAGAGGACTTTAATTGGGAATAATTTAAATGAAACGTGTTTGTCACTGAATTAGTGGAACTTTGTTAACGGCTATTCCTCAATAAAACAAGTCCACTTCTACTGCAGGGAAGAAGAGTAGAAGCAGAAAGAAAACGGGGCCTAACTTGTTGTGCAGCAAACCTGAATCCTATGTATAGTGTTCAAGCTCTGATCTCTAAGATATGTAATTGGTTACAGGGGTTCTGGTTGCAGGTGATTGATAGTTAAGTGTGGCATTTCAATGTATTTAGCACACAACATGCACAGGCTTTTTGGCTTTGAATGACATGCCGAATGTGAGCTTGTCAACGGAGGATGAAATAAAGCTGGAGGTTGAATCGAACAGATCCAGGAAAGGACCAGGGAGTTCTTTTCAAGGTAGGACACTTTGCCTTGAACATCCTTAAATCATATTTTAACAGGTCAGGTGATGGTCTGTGTCTGAGTATTGAAGAAGAGAACATTGCATTTGTGTTCATAGTCTTATTACAGCATGATACAAATGAAAGTCTTATGATAGTCTCGGTAGTAGTGTTTCATATTTAGCACATCAGTGTGCAGTTGGCATGGAGAAAGCAAAGCACAGCAAACTTTATTTATACAGCACAGTTCATTCAAGGTGGAAGCACAACGAGCTGCATAACAGGTGAGGAACTGCAACCGAAGTTGCAGCCCCGAACACTGTTGTTAGTGTTAAGATAAAATATTAGACATAAGCAAGCACAAATTAAAACACATAAATAATACACATGAATTAAAACTGTTGAGACATAGAAATAAAAATCGAAACAATCAAGATCAGCAACCAACCAATTAGAATACATTGGATTAAAAAAAAATGAATACAATTTAAAAAAAATAAAGAAATTAAAACCAACAGGTGACCATTAAATAAAATGAAAATATATGCTTCAGTTTTATGTTCTGTCATCTATTATTTCATTACTTTCACTGATGTTTTAGTTTTTTTGCCGTGGTGTCATTTCAGTATCCATATCAAGATATTTAGGCCAGGGTATCAGATCAAAGTAATAATTTCACTCTAGACACAAACTGTTCGAGCCCCTTCCATCTGGCAGGAGGCTGCGGTACATCAGGACCAAGACCTCACGCCACGTTCAAATTAATTGAACTGATAGCAACATTATGTTTATTTTCTAATTTTCTCTATTTATTGCGATAACATTGTTAACCTGAATTCTTTTGGCTCCAAGAATCGTGTAGTGAACGTCTGATATTGTGAATGCTACCCCACTCCTTATAGGAGGCGAATATATCTATCTAATCAATCCGATCCAGCCTCCTACAGGCCTTTGAGTTAGCTCAGGGGTCGGCAACCCTCTGTTGCGGCTCCCTGAGTCTTTGTGCAAAAAAAAAAAATGTATTAATTATTTATTTTTATGTTTTTGTCAGTGGACAATCTTTCAAAGGGAACACCTCATATCTTGGAGTTTGAGGTGATACTGTGTCACGGAAAATAAAAAATGTTTTAATATTTAGTCAACTAAAATGTGCGTCACATCCTATTACGTCGCCGTCAAGCGCCTTCCCCTGCAGGTGGCTCGTCGTGATTGCAGACTCGGTAAGGTTATCGATGGATAAATCCAAAAAAAGAAAATAGAAAATAGAGAATTTAATTCTGCGTGGACGTATTTATTTGCGTTCACTGCCAACAATGCTGGCCTACCTGTATGCTTAATATGTGGCGAGAAATTTGCAAACAACTAAAAATCGAATGTTGAAAGACACTTTCAGACCAAACACACAGCATTTGCTGAAAAATATCAAGCTGGAGATGCGCTAAATATCGCTCCTGCCTCACAGATGACTGCAGCTATATGTTATATTTATTTCAAAGTAATTTTATTTATTTTCCACAAACATGAGGACCCAAATAGACTTGAATTGTTCCGTGTTTGATTCACTTCTGCAGCTATATGTTATATTTATTTCTAAGTTATTTCCCACAACTATGGGGAGGACTCAAGGCCTGCATGGTTCTGTGTGTAGTTCTGTGACCTCAATGTAGGCCTACACATGCCAGTGTATTTTTTTTCTCCTCTTCATGAAAGTTAAAATAGCAATAAAATGTCAATAATTGTCTTTATTCTTGTTCTATTATTTCATAAATACAACAAACTATAGTTTTGTATATATAATATAACTATATATAAAATGTATATAAGCTGTGATATCGAATAGCTTTTGCGGCTCCAGACACATTTTATTTGGTGGAAAATAGAGCAAAATGGCTCTTTGGACAGTAAAGGTTGCTGACCCCTGAGTTAGCTGAACAATGACCAGAAGATATTGGATAAGGTCTTAGCTAACTGGCAAAAAAAACATAATGCTTCATTTATACATCCTGATTAAATGGCAGTTGACCCTCACAGTTTTTAAACGTTCAATGCCTGCTAAATGTAATGTACTCAGCCAAAACATCTAACTCTGCTGTCATTTCTTTGGGCACTCAGCAAGCTTTTGACCTAGTTTGTTTGCTCTTCTTAAGCACTTTGGATTGGGTGAGAACTTCATGACTGCTAAAAATGGGTTCGGGTTAACCCTAAATTCAAGTATCTCTTTCAAAATCTACCCATCTTTCTTACAGACACTTTTTTAAGAATAAATAGATAATAATGCCCTTTATTTGGGCATAAAAGGGCGACTGTACTTTCAAATTTCAGCCAAACAAACCTGAAGAGGAGGGCAGCCTGGGGCTCCAAGTATTTTTTCATTATTATTATTTGGCTTGCAATGCAAGAGCTGCGATTTTTTTGGCAACTTTGCTTCTCATTCAAAGTAGATGCGAGTGCTGTATCCCTGAAGGGGCTTGCGATTGAGGCCCAAACAAGCCTGTTTAAAAACCTACCTTGGCCCTAAAATAAGTGGTAAATGGATGGATAGTAAATGGACTTGTACTTGTATTCAAAGCACTTCCACACTGCTTGTCATTACTCACCCATTCATACACTGATGGCCGGGGCTACCATACACACCATCAGGACTAACTAACATTCACACACCGTAGGCACAGCTACGGGAGCAATTTTGGGGTTAAGTGTCTTGCCCAAGGACACATCGACATGCGACCAGCAGAGCCGGGCATCAAACGGCCGATCCTTTGATTGAAGGACGGCTCTGCTCTCCACTAAGCCACAGTCGCCCCCCTGGTAAATAAAATGGTAAATAATTTAGTCCTGAATAACTCATTTAGGATTCTCAGACAAATCAAGAGGGTGCTGGATGTTACAGATTCTGTGTTACACGTGACACACACGCGACATTTTGCAATTATCATAATTGAATGCCTCGTCAATCCAATGTTGTTTTCCATAGGTAAGCAGAGAAAGGCCACTAAACAATTGAAGATTTTTATGTTGACAATCCTCGTCTCTTTTAGCCAATTAAATAATAATTCAGTCTCACTCATAGTCACTTTTTCTTTTTCTTTTCTACAGGCGAGACATTTTTTAAGACAGGGTATAGCCCACTTTGTCATCTCACCCAGGCACCATACCTTTTATGAACATGTCTCTCTAGCTTCCACCTCCAAACACAGTTGGTCATTATCTTAAAGTAGAATATCTAGTCTGAATATCTGTGTGATACACGGGGCAAGAAAATTGGCACTGAAATACCTCTTGATCTTTGGGGAAAAGGGCTAAGTAGAATTAAGGATTGTTCTTTTAAAGCAAGACTTTGGCTCATACAATGTAAAGCTATGTATACCGTATACACTATTCAAAGGTCAAGCTTAGTAAAATCTACCCCTAGTTTCCCCTAAAAGGGACACCTGTGAGTCGGAGGATGGGACTTCTCCTCTTCTGGTCATCCCCTCAAAGTGCATACGTCTTGTTCAACAGGCCTTCATTTTTGGCATGGCTGTGGCCAAAAGGGTGATTTTGAGGGAATGGAAATATTCATCACCTCCTCGTGTAAAATATGGCTCTATGAAATGATTTTCTGTTCATGTCCTGCTGAACATTGAGTAACACACACTTGCTCCATCTATCTACCGCTTGAGGTGTTTCTCTCTTCTTTTATTGGCGGTTCGTCTTGGTGACTATTCTGTTTCCTCTTGCATTACATCATGGTAATGTACTTCATATAATATAGCTTATAGTTTGGGTGTAGGGGCTTCGGGTTTTTGTTCTTTTTTTCTTGTATGTGTATTTTGCATATTGAGAAAAACTCAAAATAATCAGAAACTAATGTCAGTACCTAAAGCGAAAGCAGTGAAGGTAATATCAATTGCTACACTTAAAAAATGTGTTTATGTTGCTCTTAAAACTACATCAGAAACAGATGGATTTACTTTAACAATTACCGCAATCATTGGTAAAATGACTATTCAATTCAATTCAATTCAATTTATTTTTGTATAGCCCAAAATCACAAATTACAAATTTGCCTCAGAGGGCTTTACAATATGTACACATTTGACATCCTCTTGTCCCGGGACCCTCACAGCGGAACAGGAAAAACTCCCCAAAAAACCCCTTTAACGGGGAGGAAAGAGGAAGAAACCTGTGGGAGAGCAATAGAGGAGGGATCCCTCTCCCAGGATGGACAGAAGTGCAATGATGTCATGACTACATGCCGTAGTCATCTTATTCCAGTATGTTCCGCCCTTATTTCCAATGTACACACAGCCTCTACATTCACAGGCGCTTTTCATTACTGTCCTCTCCCCCAGAACATTGCATTTTACAGCCCCATGTACCTTCCACAGCAGCTTGGTATATTACAGCCATAAACTTGTTTTATCATGGGAGAGTTGTTCGTGGCAACAGAGCACAAGCATACCATTGCTTACTCCCCTGCACTACACACACACATTTCCATGTATATCATTATTTTGCCCTGGTTTATCCATGTTGTTATGGCCTGTATGGGATTTTTGATGAAGTCGTTTCCCATGCTGATGTTGTAATTTGTTCATACAACGTGGGCAGAATGGAAACAGGAAAACCTTCTGTTATTCCGACCTGTGATTGTTCATGCTTTATTGTGTGTTCACACAGTAGACAAAGAAAACCTGGCTTCGGGCTACGCTGCAACCCACCCAGGACTTACTCTGGGCTGTTTACCGCCCACAGCAACCTCTCCCGATCATATACTTTTGGTTGTACAGCGGGTTAGGGTTTAGATGAGCGTCTGCCAGTCGAGGTTGAAAGTACGCAGCTTTCCTGGCATACACAACCTCGGGCAAAAGGAGTGCTTCTGGTGCTTATTTCTCTCCTCTCCATCCCCGGTCATCTGTGTTGCTCTATGTAAGTTGTCTGCTTCAGTTCGCTCTCCTCATTACTCTACCTGAGCGTGGGTGGTCTGGAATACTTAAGTAACAGCTGATCAGCAGTTTTACGCTACCATCTATCATCCTTTGAAAAGTGCACTCCACTGCTAAATCATGATTGGCACTCATTAGCATCCTCCCAGACAAAAACAACCACCCCACCTTTTAATAGAGATTTGAAAAGATCGCAGTGTCATTGTCAATTTGGACATGCGTAAGAGATGGTTCTTGTCGGCATATAAACGTGCTGCAACAGCTTCTGCAGAGTGTGGAGGATTTCAGCTGTGAATCCTTCACCCGTCTCTACGGAGTTTCTTCTGCACGATGCTCAGGCCTTTTAGCACCAGAGTGGATTCTGTGTGTGTGGAAGCATGCGTGCAAATCCCTGTGTGTGATTGTGTTTGTCTGGCTGGCGTAGAACTGTCACTGTGGACAAGCGTGGGAGCCGCACACAAGCAGTAAAAAAAAGAACCTGAAAAAAACAGATGGCTGCTCAAATATTCATGCAATCGTTTTGTCGACGTGCTCCGCTCCCCGGTGTTCGACAGGCCACGCGTGCTGGAGGAGGAAGAGGAGGAGGAGCAAGGGAAGAGCGGAGAGGAGGAAGACCGAGAGATAGCAAAGGGGGAGGGCAGGGAGAGTGAGGGTGGGATGGGGGGATTGAGGGTAGATGCATACATCCAGGCTGCGAGGAGATAAGGTGACCCTGCGTGATGGAGGTCAGGTCAACCACGTTCGCCCTCCCTGGCTGGTTCTGTTTGCTACTGTGGGCTCATTTACAATGAAAACAGTACTATTTGAGTCATACCTTCACAGAGAACACCATCACTTCAAAGTCGTGTGCTCATCTGGCAGCATGTGTACGTTTATAGGGGTGCAGATCCTCGCTCCCCTCTGACTTTGTGGCTTTGGGGTCTGGAACTATATTTTGTTTGCTTTCTGCCAGCAGCGTTGGTGCATAAGATGAAGGAAGCTCAAATCTGCTCCCTGCACTCTAGTGATTTATTACTCAAATAAAACATGGCCATTACATTTGTATGCAGCAGCCTGTGAAGGTGGTCCAAACCCATGACACCAATGAAAGAGAATGTTTTCAGAGTACGTGTACAGCTTTAATTGAACTTGTATTGGTTGTCGTCCAGATTTTTAGACGTGTGTCTCCTCATGGGACCATCCTCATGAGGAGACAAGGGCAATGGTCGTTTTCTTTTTTTCAAATGCCTAAACTAAGTATATACATCACATTACATTAATCTGACAAGGACCTCTTGTCGCTGTGTTAAATATGACTTTTGTGACTTAAAAGAGAAGATGAAATTAAGGTGATTTTGTTACATTGTTTGCCCCATAAAAAAAAACTGTGAAGACCCACTGAATGGGGTAATGAAATTTGGGCCCTATTCATTTTCTACATATAAGACATGAGTAAATCACCTCTCAAAGCATTGTGGGATAGATAATGACGCCGGACTGACCGGATAGGGAGGGGTTGAAAGTTTATCTTAACAAACTAAATAAATCTGATGCAGTGTCTGTAAAGGCTAAGTTTTTAGCTCGTCAAAAAAAAATATTTTTTTCAACCTCAAGGTACCCAAATTTGAACCAAGCAGCAGCTTTTTTAAACCTGATCACGAGCATTCCTGAACTAACCTGAACCAACCTGAACCACGTAGTTTTTCGTGTCTAAATCTAACCCAGCCCGATACGTAAAATACGTAAAATGACCACAATGCCTTTACAGCAGGTGGTGACAGTTATTGTGTTAAAGCTACATGTTGGCACCACGAAAAACAATGTCAATAGAAGGTCAATTTGGTTCAGGCGGCAACCTTCGGTTCTGAAAAGTGAAGCTAATGCGGAAGTGCCTTAAACTTGCATTCTCTCTACTGGCCAGCAGGGGGCGACTCCTTCGGTTGCAAAAAGAAGTCCGATTGTCCAAATGACTCCACTTCTCACTTGATTTATTACTTCAGTAAAATTTGCGTCCTCCTTAGCAGTCCAAATATGATCACTTCTGTTTGCTGATTGCAACAATCCAAGAGCAACAGCCAAAATCCAAGATGGCGACGGCTAAAATGACGAACTCGAGGCTTCAAAACGGCAGTGTACAAACCAATGGGTGACGTTTCGACAACTATGTCCATTTCTTATATTACATTTTTGATCAGGATCCTTTGTAGTAGAGGACACACAAGTTCCAAGGTTTAACAGAAATAGGTAAACATGAGACTTTCACCCAGGAGACCAGTGTTTGTGTTCTGTGTGAAACCAAAAGTGAACGTTGACTTATTTTAAGTTATGTTATTTCAACCCATACCATGATTATTTTCTTTCCTTAACCTAACACACTGATCCAACCTTAAAAATAAAAGCTGTTATTGCACCAAGATGCAGCCTAGTTTGTCATTTAGTCTGGACGACATGTTGGATATGCGTACTAAGTTTATGTGAGTCTTAATGGAAATAATAAGACAAAAAGGTGAATGAACTGAATTTAATTTTCACCATCGGCAGTTTGGATATTAAATCAAAGTAAGGCAGTCTGTGAGCCGATGTGAGCTGAACTCTTCCTCACCTTTCCACCCACATGCCCAGTATGTGAGTAGACATAAAGCCTCTGAAATGTAATCTTCTGAGACAGATCTTATTTGTGATGACAGATCATACAGTCTTTGTAGCTCGCTGAACTAGAGGTTTTTAGGAGTTGGAAAAGGAAAGATGTGACCCCACCCCACCTCACCCTGGTTGTCCCGTATGTCAGGTCAGAGGAGGACCCTAATGCAGCACTCGAGGCAGGCGGGTTGAATTGAAGGGAAAATGAGCTTTGATAACAAAAGCTGGTAAAAAAAAAAAAGAAGGCAAAACCGGGGGACCAGGCAACGGAAAAAAAATAAGTGCAAATGTCAACTAAACTGAAGACAGACCAGTAAGGGGGCAGGAAAGCCAACGACGACCACGAGGGACAAATGCAGGACAGTGGACATCAATCAGCAAACAGAGGCAGACAAGCTGGCACTGACACAGGGACACAGGGAATACACAAGGTAATCAATGATACACAGGTCTGGTGTAAAACATGCAGGGAAAAGACGACTGGAAGTAAGCCCAAAACACTGGACACAAGTAGCAGGGAACTTCAAAATAAAACAGGAAATAAACTAAACAAAAAGACCATGGCACTGGTTTTCAGATACCGTCCTTGCTCTAGAAATTTATGGGTTCCCAAAGTCTGAAGAGCATTAGTATTAGATGATTAACATGTAGCCTTTACACACGCTGAGGTTTGGTTGTATTGCAGCTAAACCTAAACGGAAGAGTTGCTCATTTCCCCCCCCCCCCCCCCCCCCTTTGATTGAATATTGATTTGGAATTCATTTTGTTTCCCTCTGAGAGTAAAAAAATATTCTGCATGATTCTCAGGTCAATACACACTTTGATGGGATTGGAAATGAAAGTCAAATTATCCTCTTTGTTTACTGTTCTTTGTGATTGTTCATCAATGCATATTGGGAAGTCTGTTATTCCTTTATTCAAATGAACACCACTAAATTGTCAGTAGTGGCAAAGTCTGAGGTGCTGATGTCATCTGTTATGAGAAGGTGCTAGTGGATTACATAATATGGGGTAGGTTTAGTTACTGGCATACTAAACCAGAGATGTCTGGTGTTTGTCTGATGAAATGAGAATAATAATGTCTCTATTGCCATTTCACAGACATCTCAGTCAATACAACTCCTGTTAATTCACAGATTATCTCAGTGCTGCTTCAAGAGGCCAAGGATCTTTAGATTGTATGTTCTATCTATTGATGCATCTAATTCAAAATAAATGTAACAATTGCTGGTTCAAATATATAAAGAAATAGATCGAATGCTGCTGCCTCTCTCTGTCTGTAGTCAGTCACCACTCTGTAGTCTTGCTCAAAGTCCCGTGCACAGGACTTACAGGTCAGGAGTAATAGCCCATCAACAAGGTGTACAAATGCAATGAAAGTTCCCTTTGTTTATTGCCATTTAACTCTTTTTGGAGTTTGTGTTATTGTAAGTTTTGACTCAAAGATGTTTCCATTTCACTGCAAGTGAAAATCGTTTGCACATCTGCAGCAGCATCTGCAGCAGCATCTGCCCGGAAAAACAAAACAAAACAAACAACATCCCGAGCTGAAGGGGTCGTGTCTACAAAAAGTGTTTTTTCCCCAGCAGAAAACAGCAGGCTCTTTCTGAAAAAGTCCAGCTGGGAGCGCTTTGGAGGCACAGCTGAGCTTTGGTTGTGTCTGGTTGCTATGATACGGAATATTTGCAAAGGGTTAAAATGTTGGCACATGGTTGAGTACTACTGCTCTGGATGAAGCACGAGAGGATGGACCTGGATACAGTGGATACAGTGGCTGATGAGATGTTGTGGGCGATGAAACATCTCGGCGAGTAGGCCTACCATTGTTTTGTTCAAATTCAGATCAACTTTATTATCCCACACAGTGAAATGTATTTTGTCCAGTACTCCGGACATGAAGACACCATACACATCCTAGTAAAAACAATAAAACCAATAGCATACAAAACAGCAAGGATATTTGTCCCGCCCCTCCTCCACTGTGATTGGACGGCTGGGTAAGAATTGTGGAAGCGAAGCGTTTCACCCAAAGTTGAACATCGTGTTGCACGGACATGGGTTGTGGAATTGTGACACGGTGTCACAATCTTTGTATGATATCTTAAGAAAAGTCATTTTTTGTGCGTTTTCCTGTACAAAAGCCAGCAACACGTGTCAATATCAGCAATTGTTATGCATACGGCCTTTTCAAAATAAACTTCTGTCTTCACAGGAAAATAACCTCTGTGCTGTTACTGAAGTACACAAGTTATGTGACGAATCAATAACACTGACTACGCGTTTCACATGGGTGACTGTAAGATCGCTAGTTGTCGGACCCATCGCCCTCCTCTCCCACATGCCCTGTGTGGGCTTTTCATTGTTTATTACATGGATAACATACGAGAACATTTCGTTGGATATCTACGAATTACGTAGCATTATTTTTCGCAGGTATAGCTACGAATGCTGGATGAGGGATTTTTGGGGGGGATTTTTTTCCTGTATGCGAGGACTGGGACAGAGGATGTTGTATGCTGTAGCCTACAGATTGCGTGCTCTGAGGTAAATTTGTGATTTTGGGAGAAACCAAGTCACGGTGAAATAAGTCAGCTATACACCGCACGGGTACAATTTCATACAGGAGCTGCTGCGCCAGAGGCCGGCATCCACACAGGATGGCGATGACGGTCAGTTGCAGTGGCGGCTGGTGGAAAATGTTCTAGGTAGGGCCATTCGATCAATTTCAGCAAACATCCCAGTATGATTTAATGCAAAAAAAATTAAGTATCAAACATGCATTACTACTTTGCAGTTAAATATTTAACATTTATTCCAATACGAAAAAAAGCAGTAAATAACACTTATTGAGATGCCCCTATGGACCTTGTTATAGATCAGGAGAAGTAAACATGAAGTGTAATTATGAATACTGATGTTAAATTAAGCTATGATGAGTTTTCACTGTTAATTTACCATCTCTATTACATGTTGATGCCTCCATGACCAAGTTAAGCAGATGAGACTGAGGACAACTATGTAGAAGAAAAGAAGTTCACTTTGTCTAATATGTAGCTTGACAGAGTTCTCCATGTGTGTCCTGGTGTTCTCATGTTTCCTTACCTCCTCATCCCTCACTCCCGTAGCTGTCCATGCTAGATCTGTCCCCGTTGTTTTAAAAAGCTAAATAAATGATTAGCATGACGTCATCCAGTTAGCCAAACCTGTCTGGTGTACAGCTAGTAGTGAAGCTTTGCATGTAGTCTGCTGTTTGATTGTGAGGTCAGGCTGATCTGATATCAGCTCTTTGGCTGCAGAATCTCCTCAAAGTTCTCCTCTCAAACGGGTCTTGGAGGAGGAGTGGTCGCGCTGGCGTGGGCGCCTGTAGAGACTTCTCCTGACGAGAACGCGCAGCTAGGGGGGCCAGATCGTCATGGCCCCACTCTGAATTTATTTGAGGGCGCTGATTGGCTAAATTGTATGTCACTCATTTATATCTTCAATCAGCAATTGGCTAAACTGCTTCATAGACCCGCCTCTTTTGGGCCAAAACGATTAGGCCCCCCTAGCTGCCCGTTCTCAGACCTGTCGTGCACACAGGCAGAGAGCACGAGCAGGAAACGCATATACTTTGCGCAGATATCACATTTTACATACATTACTGGGTACATTCCATAGTTCAAAAACACAAATATTGACAATTTGTATAATTTATGATTATTATAATTTTTTTTTCTTCTTTTTTTTTTTTCATGTGGCTCATGGTGGGACCATGCCCCATGGCCCTATATTGACCAGCCCTCACTGAGTTGGTTCACTGCCATTGACATACATTTCTCAACAACTATTTGATTGATTGATCTTATGACTAATGACTTCCGTGATCTCCATTTACTCTATTAAACTGAACCAATTTTTGTAAATATATGTATGTAGAAAAAAACATGTCCACCATGCAGAATGGACTTGAATATCATGAAAATCGAAGTAAAATACAACCTTTATTTATTTTTTTAATCAGCGCCCACGTGAATGACGCAGCTGATGACAAACTGGATGATTACTTGTGGACTCAAGTGTCCACACCTCCTCGCGTCCAGCGTATAGCCTACACTCCTATAATGAGCCCGGGGGCCGCGCAGGAGGCGGGCGGGCTTGCCTTCCCTTTTATGGTCCTTGGTTCCTCCCTGGAAGCCTCAGTTGTGATGAGGAGCGGAGAGCAGAGCCCAGCACATCACGCTCCGCGCTCCATCCTCCAGCTCCTTTCGCCGCAGAAACGATGGTGATCAATATGAAATAATCAGAGTCGCCACTCTCGTTGGATACAGAGGATTTGCATCCCCCAAGGGGTGGTGTTTTTTATTACCTCTAGTTTTTCTTTTTGTTCTCGCCGATCAGTCTGTGGAATGGTCCGCGTTTTTCTCTCCGGGGTCGTTTCCACTTCAGCATGGGTACTGCGGTGTCCAAAAGGAAGAACCTGAGGAGCGATGCGATATCTTCCGTGGCTGCAAAAGTCAGGTGAGTGTGGGGTGGTGATCGCGGCACTTCTCGGAGTGTGTGTGTGTGTGTGTGTGTGTGTGGGGGGGGGGGGGGATCAAACGCACTCTGGAGCCGCTCTGGAGGGCAGAGTTCAAAGAGGAGTACTGATGCCTCCAAACTACCAGAGTCCACACTTTAATACGATTTTAGACAAATTACACATTACACTATTACTAATAGCTTCTACTTTATAAAATATACATTGTGATAGTATTCCCACGTAAAACTCCTCCATCTGTACACAGAGTCCTGGTGCCACAGTTTTCACTTTGTTTCTGGCTTCTCTTTCCGTGGGTTCTTTCAAGTACACGATAAATATAATTCATTCATCTTCCCTGAAAGTACAATACATCATCCTGACGTTGAAGCTGGTTTCACACAAGTCATTTGGCTCAAAGAAACCCTTTTCATAAGCTATTCATCGACTCTTTTTGTGATTAATATGCCCCTGTGTTATATTATCAGGAACATCTTTATTTGGAGATCAAACCAATAGTCTGCTTTAATTTGTGACAAAACAAGACCTTTGAACTCTGGGTAATGGAATATTCCATAGATATTTTCTGACATTTTTTTCTAACCTATTTGTTCAGTTATCTGCAGATGAATCAATAGTGTAAATAATCACGAGTAGTTTGCAAAACATGATTAAGTAAATATATGTTTTAAACAAGACATTAGTTTTAGACTACGAACATAAAAAAAACAATAATCCTGTGTAAAATATTGCATTTTATCATATCTGGATTGGAATTGAGCTGGGCTGCAAGGTGGTTAGCCCTGTCACCTCTCAGCAAAAGGGACCGGGCTTCCATTCCCGGGCCGCACGGCTCTGGTCTGTATAGTTTGCACGTTCTCCCTGTGTGAGCGTGGGTTTACTTCAGCTTCCTCCAATGGTCCAAAAACATGCATCTTCGGTTCATAGATGACTCTAAATTCCCTGTTGGTGTGAATGTGAGCGTGAGTGGTTCTCTGTGTCAGCACTGTTATAGTCTGGCGACCTGCCCCCCCCCCCGGACAGATTACGGATAATGGAATGGATTGAATCTGGTGCTCTGTATGCCCCTCTATAAACTACACATTTATGATGTTCACTGCGACGTGCATAATAATGACTGTGCTGTTGTTGCATGCGGTGTATCTGCAGCCAGAGAGCATATAATCCCTTTTACTTTACACATCCATCTACTCTGCAGCCTTTCATCTGGACTCACCGGACTTTGACTAATTCTAATGGCGTTTATGAGTCATGCCATGAAAGGTCTGGTCTCCGTGTCCCGGCTGTAGGGATCAGCGCGGGGTGACTAATGTTCTCTCGTCTGCGTTGCCCCCACTCGCTGACCTCAGAGGCCACAACGCAGACGACTGAAGCACGTGCACTGTCAGTCGTATGTGCACACACCTACTTCCTGATCCTGTGCACAGCTACTCTGCAGTGAAATACGCTCTAGTGCACACCAAATGACCTTTCCGGTCTGCTTACACAGTCGTCGCCACCATGCTCCCCTATGCGCACACAACTCTATTCGTCTCTGTCTTCCCCTTGTGCTGTTTATCTGTTTGTCACCTCCCACTTCGCTTCGCTCTCTGTTTGTCACACCAGCTTTGCATAAATATGGCCGGTCTCGTGTTTCCCCCTCTATCGGCCGATCGAAGGAGTTTAACGGCGGAGTTAAACGGCTGCTCTCCTGATTCCAGTCCGAGCATAGCCTGGATTAGCGATGTCCTGAACCTGCCGGATGATCTGAGTTCATCTGATGCGCGGTGAATGATTTGTTTCGCCTCTCTAACTGATCCAATCCCACATCTTTGTGTTTGAGTGTGAGCAGAAATGCGGTGGAGGGTGTTTAACAGGATTTTCTCCTTTTGACCTGAAGCCTGAACAGCTGTCCCTTAAAGTGTCGCTCCATAAAGCGTTATCTTGATAATACTGCCAAGATATAGCTTCAAGTCGGCTGGATTCAGGTTTGATTGAACACTCTGACGAGCGCTTTTTTAAAAGCACCTCTGAAAAGCAGGTTTTAGGTCTGCATCCAAAGTGAACTGGGTTTTTGGAAATGTATATCTATATACAGTGACATGCAGACTCCAGAAGATAGTTATTATGTACATGAGGTGACAATAGGGAGAGCAACCAAGCCAGATCAAATTAGAAAAATGGATCCCGGTGATACTTTTGACACTGATGAGGGAGAAAATGATGAGCCCTCTGGGAACAGGCGAGAATGAGGAGACATCACAGCCAGCGGTGAGAGCTGGGGGGAGAGTGGCCAACGGGTCTAAATTCGCCACTTTAATCTCAGAAAATATCCAGGTTTTTTTATTCGTAGATTTAGTACTCCTACCTACATCGGCCCAGATGTGGTCCATCATAATGCTAATGTTTGAACAGTCTCGACACTGGTTCTGTTTTAATGCACTAAGAGGATTATGCAATGGTTAAAAGGTTGATTAAAGCGTTTTACTGTGCACTTGATTGTATGTGCTTAATGTCTCTGTTTTAAGGGAAGTTGGGGGAACACTGTGCCTGAAGCACTTAGTGATGGCCCAAACCTCCTCCCTGTGCAGTTTCTGACAAATCTTTGTAGTACAAGCAAAGACCATAACCGCATAATAGGAAAGATTACAACACTTCAGAGCTACAGTCGCATTTAATATTTGAAGAATGTTTGGGTCACTTTAGAAAGGAATTGCACAGCACAACAGTTTCCAGGCATTAATTGATTCCACTTCGGTGAAAATGTGATTTCATGGCCTCTTTCCCACAAGACCGTGTGACCAGCAACGACCCCGTCCCCATCACTGCACAGATTAGCTCCAGCCATGGTCCAGTGTGGCTGATATAAAACATCTGGGTTCCCTCTCCAGAACATAAACCTGTCACAATCACAATAATGGAAAACCATAACTGAGACACAAATATGATTTTTAAACCCGGCAGTGCTGATGGATATTTGGTGCCGAAATTATATTATGGCGTGTTGGCTTTATTGCAGCACGTCTTCATTATTTGATCCAGTGAAGATAAACCTAAAACAGAGAGAGAGAGAGAGGCCTAAGTTTTCACACTGAACCCATGGGTGCAGAAGGAAGGGTATGGAAAGAAAGTAGGCTGGGCCTACCCAGGGATTACGTTCACTATTTACAACTAAGTCAAAAGTTCCCATATACTTGTAGCGACATGGTTTCCTAGGATGGTTTTCAGGGCAGTCCCAACACGTTCTCTTTCCCATACTGTCAAATACCAATGCTTATAAATATTTTTAAACGGAAACTAAAAACTGATCTATTTAGTCTTGCTTAATAATAATTGGTAATGGTGTTAATAATTTAAGTTTTTTTAATTATTTTTGCTTATTATTGCATCTGATTGTTAGTGTCTTATGTGTTTTCATGTGATGGTTTTAGTATTTATTAGTGCTGGGCAACGATCGCATGATTTTTCTGCTATTAATCGTATTGTTATGCTCAAAATTCAATAATGAATTCAAAGGTAGTGTATTGCGCACTTTCATTTTAAAAGTACGAGCAAAAGTGCAATAACATTTAGTTTGCAAACACTTTAGTCAAATAAGGTGCTTTTTAACAGCAGTATTCCCTTTACACAGTAGCAGTTAAAATACAGTTATAATGATTCTGATAATAGATATTCAGCCGGTGTTCACAACTATATTTTCATGTGTGTAATAGATGCAATTTTAAATATACACCTTGAAAACTGCAAAACTATTTACGTCATGTTTTTATGTTTGTTAAATTCTCAGTAGCGATAACTAAATGATATGCTTATTATACATATTCCAAGCAAAAACACTTTAAAAACTCTAAAAGAATTATTTCAATGAATCATTTATTTTTAGCTTTTTTTGGTATTTTGGTCAGACACATATGCAACGTGGTATGTGTGGCATTTGTTATAAATATATGTTGGTACATCACGGGTGATAAGAAGCTGTACCTGGAGGGACTTAGGACCCAGGGGAATGTAGGTGAAGGAAACAGGAAGAGACGCCACACAAACAGCTGTTCACCGCTCGCTGCCCGGTTCTTGTGTTAAAAATGTCCGCTTAATTAATAATTTTCAAAAAACTGCGTTGACACGCCATGAAATAATTGTCGGCGTTATTTAATGAATGCGTTAACGCTTGCCCAGCCCTAGTATTTATGCATATTTTATTTCTTATTTCATGTCGCTCTAATTTTACTTACCGTCTCTCCATTTTCCTCTTGTTTGCGTATTGTCAATCATTTAGAAAGCCATGCATTGGATTTGTGTGAAAGGTGCTATATATATTGAACTTGATTGATTGATTGACTAAAACTATGAAGTCGAGGAGTCAGTTTTGGACGTCCACATACAGTGTGTCAGTTTCTGTTACATGCATAGTATCTTTTTAAACTAAACCTCTAACGTAGGTTCACTTGGTTTTCATGTTTACTTTAGCAACATAATACTTTGTGAGGTTTTTGCAACAAAAATACTTAGTTAGGCTTCAGAAAAGATTGTGGTTTGGGTAAAATAATCCAATATTTAAGTATTCAGCTGATGGTTTCTTGTTTACCTGAAGAACTCAGGTTGTATTCCTTCTTCATCACTCTTTCCACTTTCTGAAATGCACCACAGCAAAACAGCCTCAGAACACGATACTACCACCATCATTCTTGGCAGTAGGTAAGCACAGTGTTCTCAGCGTTGACTGCCTCATTTATTTTTTCTCTGGTGTGTTTAGTATAGTGTAATGTTCAAGTCGCACAACTACTTTTATGGTCGATTCATTCCTTCATACAACAGCCGACAGGAAATGAGGGGGGGGGGGGGGGGGGGGGACCTTTATAGCACCCTTAAACTCCCCACTGTAACTAGATTAACAGCTGTTTTAGGTGAGGTATTCTTTTTCCAGACAGACCATTAAAACATTGGAGTAACTTTCCTGAAAAAACATCTGACATTGAATATTATTACAACACATGCACTTTGAGGGAAACACCTCCAAGATATCAGAGATGCTTAGTAAAGGGTCAATAAATCATCTGCTGACCTTTGGTGATGACCAGAAGGATTGCCTTACCAATGAAGCGTGCCCACGCCGTCCTCCTGAGCTAATGGATCCTTACCTGTTATTTACATTCTCATGAGAGAGGAGTAATCTAGTTAAAAAGAGCAGAGGTCAAACAAAAATGTCTAGTGAAAAGATGATTCGGTTTCCTCGATTTCCTTCAGTTCAGGCAATTTGGGAGCATCGTGAAACTCATAACCTGCCCAGCATCCAGAGAAATATATTATAGTCATTTATTGCCAAAGGGCAACAAAGCTCTTCCGTAGTGCCCCTTAGATAAAAGCCAACTTCAGCCCACAAATGGGTCTCACCCTGTCTGAACCCGAGTCCTGCCTCCTGTCTCTTTACACTTTACATATGTTTGTCTCCTTCCAGCACCTTTTGATGAATCCACTTATAGCCTCTTGGGAGATATGAGTAATTGCCTGACTCCTGGCCTTTTGTTGTCGGTGGAGTGTGGCGGAGCAAGTGTCCCTTAATGAAGTCGTCAGCCTTTCACAGTGTGCTGAGAGAGAGGCAGTGATGGTGTGGCCGGTGACACAGACAGATAACGAGCACAGGCCAGACTGGTGCTGTATAAATTCTCTCGTAGTATGGTTTCACAATATACAGTTTATCCATCCGGTAAATTGTTGATGGGATATTGACTTGATTTATTATTCAGATAATGAAATTATAGCCGATAAATACAGGCGACAAATCAAAACATACGCAGTGGTAACATTCGTCTTAAAACAGAGAGAAAACATTGCTTGCCCTCCAGTCAGATAAGGAATGTCAATCGACATATAACCACTCAAAGCAGTTGAACTGTCAGACGAAGATTTAGAGATTCAGTTAGTTGAATTGTTAGTTGAGGACTGAGGTAAAGGCAGTTGAAAAGTCAGTTGAAGAATACGAAATTAACCCAGTAATTAATGCAGGTTACATTTCACTTAAAGAGATAGTTGCACTATGTTCACTGCGGTGGTACGTAAGCAGTGTAAACGATTGAAATGCGATTGAAAAGTTGTCCCTTGTCTTGCGGATTTTTCAGACAGAAATAGAAAACTTAAATGCTTTTTATCAGTATTTAAGGTTTTTGTTGAGTCAATTCATGTAAATAAAACTCTTAAAGGGACAGTGTGCATGATTTGGTTGTAACTTTGGGTGGTTGCAGATTGCAACCAACTGTGGCAACGTGAGCCGTTGAGTGAAAAACTCGGAGATTCACAAGCGTGTCGGATAACATGAAAGCCATAGACTGTATGTAAGTAGTGGACGTTATCATCGTTACGTTATTGCGATTTTAAAGCCTAGAGTTTGGCATTTTTGGGTGTCGCCATCTTTGACTTTTTTCCATCGCCCTTGTTTTTTGCAAGTGAACCAGTGAACAGAAGTGACTGATTTTGGACTGCGGAGGAGTTATGTAGAAACACCATATACGGTTCTGGTTGTGACCTGTCAATCACAAGGTAACAACTCCCTAAAGCATACTCCGCTTTATGGTCTATTTGGCTCTAAAGGGACTATAATTTACGAAATGAACATCAAGCTGTATTGAAGAAGACTTGAAACTAGAGATTGAGACCATAAACTCACATTTACAATGTTTACTGAGTTAATAAATAAAGTGAAGTGGCTAAAATAAAGTGAGTAGAGTCATTTTCCCATAGACTTCTATACAGACTTCTATATTTTTGCAACCAGAGGAGTTGCCCCCTGATGGCCATGAATGAGAATGCAAGTTTAAGCCATTTCTGCATTGGCTGCAGTCTTCAGAACCAGATATTGCCCCCTGGTCAAAACACAAAAGGTTCTCTTTAGAGTCAGTGTTTGGTTTGTCCGTTCTGGGCTACTGTAAATACATGGCGGTGCAATATGGCGGACTCTGTGAAGAGGACTTGCTCTCTATGTAGATATGAGGGGATCATTGTAAGCTCATGAAAACACAACAATTCTTACTTTTAGGGGATTATACATTAATGACAACATTGTTATGAATGTTATATTCCATTCTTACTAATAGATCCCTCGAAATGTTACACGCTGCCCCTCTCTTTGCAGTATAAAAGAACATGAGACTCCCTTTATACTTCTCCTTGTTCAAGCAGCTGTTTATTTTTATTCCTCACAAATTTGTTTTTGTCTGACAACCTCAATGACCAGAGGAAAACAATTGTTTTTCAATCATGCAACTTAAGATCTAGCTTCAAGTTAAGCGAGATGTAACATATGATTCCTTGCCATATTTGAATACTTTATTTTACCTTCTGTTCAGCCATTTCTTTCCTTCTCCTCTTCCTCTCCACTTTACTGATTTCTCTTTTCCTCCAGAGGCCAAAGTCAGTTTTCCTTAATAACATAACTATGTAGGCTATAATGATTCCCTGTTAACGAAGCAGGGAGGTGAGCAGTAAGATGGCCGTGCAGTGCCCTCATTGATCTGACCAATTATGGTCTGTATCACTGATCAGCACCCAGTGAGCGGATGGAACATGGAGGGCACAGCGGGGTCGAAAGAAATGGAGCTGCTTGTGCAGGCTGCACTCATCTCAGAACCTGTCACAGTGAGGCAATACACCCACAGTCTACATGATGACACAGCATCGTTTTAAAGAAAAATAGCTGCTGTATCAGTTACAGTATATTGCTTTCATGATACATTTGGGCTGATGTTGTCTTTTTATTGAATATCAGAACATTGGTGTCATCGACTTCTGGTATGATTGATGTTTCTGCATGCAGCTACTAAAAAAAAAACTGCCTCGAAAACCTTTTACACATTTCAGTAACATATTTACCTGCTGAATTTTTTAAGTCATTGTATATTTGAAGGTTTTAGGGAAATGAACCCCAGTACATCACATTGTTTTGTTATAGCAGCTGGTAGGCTCCAGACTAACTTTTTTCACAAAACCATCAAAAATTCAAAAACTATTTTTTAGCATTAGCTGTTACAATTATGTATTATAAGCTGCTTAAAGCTGTTAGAAAGTTAAACGGGCCGTTATTCCTTCTCGAATATGTATTTTGTATTGCTGTGAAAACATCTCCTTCAATTAAATGCATTCAAGTTTCTTGCCAAAAACTGGGTTTTTTTTACAAGATACACCATGATAACCATATAATCTACCTTCGCCCAATTCTCATTTTAACTGAGTAGAGCTTGAACTCATCATTATATAACTCATTGCAAACTCTGTTAACATTAGCTGCCATTCGGCTGCCAGCAGCTAACTATCCTCCTGCCAACCATCTGCCACCAACATGTTTTACTTTGGTTTAGTGCGGTATCATGCACCTGAGCAGCCACAAGTGGATCAAACCCACTAAGTGCAGTGATTGCATTGACATGACTTGAATATGCTTTTGGGACCAGACCTTAAACCTAAACGCATACTTCACCTTTTTGTATACGCTGTGTATGTACTAACTACGTCTTACCTTCAATTCATGTGGAAAACCTTGCTTTTTTCGCATGTCTGTTAAGTAAATGGTGGACGCAGGTGTGTTTATAAATGGCAGTGACACGGCCACCCTGCTCACTGTACCTTACACATGTTTAAAATAAAGACATGAATATATGAACCTGTGTATTATTTGAATAGCTTAGTATTAAATGCACAATAAAGAGGTATGTTTATACACGGTACTAGGCCCATTTAATATAAAACACAATTTTATACAATATATATAGTCGGGGGTCCCTGCTCCATCTCTCTATCAGCTTGGGGGTCCTTGGCCTGAAAAACGTTGAAGACCCCTGTTCTAGACCATATGTGTTCTCTCTCAGGCGACCACGGCGATAAAGCTCATCCGATAATCGCGATGGCCCGAGGAGCATGTGGAGCCCTCGCTGTGCGGGAGCGCGCATTAGTTTAGATCTGATGGGCAGGTGGCACCTTGCACTTGCACTGAATGTGTGTGTGAATGTTGACATGTATGCACAGCGCTTTGAGCGGATGGAAGACTAAAGGCTGTATATTACCATTTTTTTGTAGCAACCATTAAACCTTCTTTGTTGCAGCAAACATCTTGACAGCTCATAGCACAGGTGTTACGAAGAACATTAACGATGGCTTTGTTCCAAATAGCTGCTCCAGTTTCAGGGTCCTGGTATTGTGCACTGGCACGCCTTTGGCACTTAAAGTTACAGTGAGGAACTTGCATCTGCTTATGAAACAGTCTCAATTTATTACTGGTGCCTCTTTACTACCTACATAAGTAAACGAGACAATCAGCAAGAAGATTAGCTATTCCTAAAGTTATTCTTAGTGCTGGTCGTCGGTGCCACCGGGTCGGATTTTGCGAGAGATAAGAGGGCCTCTACCAGACCAGGCACCCAGGACAGACCCAGATCCGGCTTGCTGCCGGGCAGGAGCAGAGTTTGGCCTATAGCTGCCAAAACCAACACCAATGGTGCTAGAGGCCCAGGCCAAATTCCGAGGCCCGGTGGAGGGAAGGGAGGCACGGGCGAACCAGAACCAGCACTGCATGGAGCAGACTGTTAGACCCTGCCTAGAAACACTGCCATCCACAGGGGGAAAAAAAGTCCCTTGCAGTAGCTCTAAATAGAACAAACCAATCATTAATCGGCCGGCTTGCCTTCAACATGTTGAGAGCCGTTGAGAGGCAATCCAAACGCTTCCAGTCTTGGATCTTGCACCTTTCAGGAACTTCTCTATTCACTTTTCAGGGCTGATGGTCGCCTCCTGGACTTTACCTACAATACTCCATATTAATTCATTATTGGTTGAATTAATTCATTCCATATTAACATGTAAAATGTACAACTATTTAACATCATACTTTGTGAAAATTAGTGACTCTCAGCAAGTTGCTTGTAAAACGTAGTTTGAATAATTATTTTATACGTTTTACTTAATGAAGAGTTTGGTCTTGTGTAAAGCACAGTTTAAAGCAGCAGTGCAGTGAAATTGCAGTCTTGATGCCACTATTTCAGTCCGTCTCTGCTCTGCAAACAGTGACGTTGTGTTTTGACATGGCTCTTACTCCCAGGTCAGTGTGGAATATTTGTTGAAGCCGATAGATGGGAGATGATTGCTGCTTCTTCCATGTGCCTTCCTCCCCAGCCTCCTCCTCTTCGTCTCCTCCATCATCTAGGCTAGGAGAGGACATTTTTTACAGGGAGCACCGCACGTGCCGCTTACTATTTAATTACTTAAAGTGTTGTAGTAGGCAGGCATGTAGGCTACAGCAACAACACAGCACTTCCATTTCACTGCCCCACCCGAGATTCAGCCCTGTGTGCATGGAGAAAAGTGCAATGTGCGTGTGTGAAGCCCATGTTCTTTTTCTTTGCATGCTGCTCGACATGCACTCTGATTGTGGGAGTCTGTCCATGTATCCGTGTGTGCAGATGGCAGGAATGCCAGGTCGAAGTGAGTGGGAGGAAAGTGATTACAGGCCTTACTCTTTCTCCATAGGTGTGTGTGTGTGTGTGTGTGTGGCCTATATCTTTCATGACGTTTACTACAAGCGTGTGGGTGTTTCAACAGGAGAAATCTGTATCTCACTATGAAACAAAGCCTTACACACTATAGTCCGACAGCTGATTGGACTGGATCTCATGCCAGCTGCGGTGAACAATGAAGACTCTGGATATCACTATTCAAAGATTAGTTGGACTGAAATTCGAGTGCTCCTTAGTTTTTGTCCAAGAAAATATAAAGTACAGTATAATGATACTGCAGCTATTGTGAGTCATTTTCCCACTTTTCAAATGTAGCACCCCAACACTCTATAGAGAGTAGACCTAAGTTACCCTTTAAAACTGGAATGACGGGGTGTTTGGGTTCGGTATCCTAAGGTAGCTACCACGAAGGTTTACCTGATTTGGGTGAAATTCATATTACCCTCCGAATAAACAAAAATACTGTCAAGCTTAGCAATAAATTAAATAACTGTCGACTGTCGAAGTTTGAAACTGTAGTTTGAAGCCAAGTGTTTTGTATTTATTTATATTGATAGTATACTTTAACAGTTAATATATTGTTTAATTTGAAGAAAAAAGTATTGGTTCAGGCACTGTTTAGGCACCGGTATCGTTTTAAAAGTATCGTTTTCGCACCGGTATCGGAAAAAACCCAAACGATACCCAACCCTACTCTACGATGACTGATTTCATGATGGAAGCAGAAATGGAAGCACCTGCTGCTCCCGCAACAAACGACGGTGATGACGAAGACCAACACCTGTGGATTGTTCGTGAGTTAGTGAGCTGACAGTTGTGAGATTTTGTTGATTTGCGTCATCTTAGCGATAATCATTGCAGCACTAGTTGGCTAACGTTAGCTAACTTAACGTTAGCTAGCCACCACACCATAGGATTGACAGGAGCCGCGAGAGCGCAGCATTAGCGTTAGCATTAGGGGAATCCTTCCGAGCTGTGTGCAAGCTGTCTGTGACGCTGAACACACCTCTACCTGCCTCAGCGGCCTGTGAAAGGCTATTTAGCATCGCAGGACTAGTCTTCAGCTCAAGAAGAGCGAGACTGAATTCTCGCAATTTTGAAAACCAACTTCTTTTGAAGATGAACAGGACATTTTTCAGTTTCAAGTAATGACTGGGTTACTTTCGGTGCTGCTTTAGTATTGATCATGTTTTGATATTTGAGTCATGTTGTGGATGATCAGATGGAGTTATGATGGCAGCAGTCGCCCAATTGCAGATTCAGCTTGAGCAAAACCTTTGCCTATTGTGTTCAAATCAGGCCCATAGGAGTTTAAAGGCAGTGGTCCTTTCTCTAAACACTGACCTGATGCATCAAGTGGATATTTTTTGCTGAACACAATATTATGCATTTGTCCTCTACATCCTCTAGTCGGAATGAGCATACTTATAAACGCGCTGTTACAACTCCTTCATTGTGTCATATTGCTTTACTTTTACTCAAGTATGGCTTTTGGGTACTTTATACACCACTGGTGAGGAGTGATGTATAACAAATAAACTACGGGCTTAGTCATAATGTGAGTATAGTCTATCTGACTGAAATTACACTAGAGCTTCATATAGAAGGACGATATGGATATGACCTAGATCTTTTTTTTACCTTATTTACTTATAAGGCGCCCGGGGAGCAGTTAGGGGTACAGTGTCTTGCTCAGTGTCGAAGTGTCCCTGAGCAAGACACTGTACCCCTAACTGCTCACCGGGCGCCTGTCATTGGCAGCCCACTGCTCCCAATATATACATGGATGGGTCAAATGCAGAGACACATTTCCCCACTGTGGGACTAATAAAGGAATGTTTCTTCTTCTTCTTCTTCTTCTTCTTCTTCTATATAAATACGACCATGATCATTTTAGGTCATCGACTTATTGTAAGATTTATGACCTTACGTTATCAGTTTATCATACGAGAGATGGACATGACCTTGATTCTTTTTACGTTATCAATTTAAAGTACAATATATGATAATGAACTCATTCACTATGACGTTATCGGCTTATTGTACGATACATGGATATGACCTGCATCCTTTCTGCTGACCTCGATATTGCCCGTTGTGTTTACATGCGTGTCTGTCTACATAAGAAAGTCTCCAACATTTTTGCCAACACAACGCCAGAATAAACAGCAGGGTTTTCCCTAAGATTGTAAGATTTGGCGCAGTGAACGTTTTTTTTTTTTTTACGTTTTACTGTCTTCTTTAAGAACGAGTCCAGAACGAGTCCCACAGCTACGGTGTGGGAACATTTTGTCCTGAAGCCGAATGAGAGAGATTTTATTTTATTTATCTTTTATCTATTCAGGATATTTCATATTTTGTCACATTCCAATATCTGAATATTTTTACGAATTAAATGTTAATTTCTCTTTGAGGGGGTGTATTATTTTGCTGTCATATTTTCATTATATCAGTGGCATTAAAGGTTCTTAAAATGACTATAATATTGTTCATCGCAATTATTTCTGGGACAATATGTTGTCCAACAAAAGCAGTTGTTGTGAGAGGCTTCCTTGTGGCTTTCGAAGGCTAATCACAGCTGTTCCTCCTTTCTTATATGGCACATTGTACTGCTGTCCCCTCTTTGTGTATGTAACTTCCTGTTATGGAAGCTAAAAATGCAAGTCGCTTTGGACAGACCACCCATTAAACCTCTTGTGTTTTACTCAAAAAAGGCACTGTGTAGCATTAGACCGAACAGTCATCTCATGATGTTTTATAATCTAGAGACAGTCTGACACATAGATTCTCTGCACCACATTCCAGCTCCAGTTCCTGCCAATATGTGTGCTTTTCATCACATGCATTTATTTCCTGGCTTTATGGCTGGCACATGCAGATGCACAGTCCCCTATGGGGCCCATCAGCTGTGCAAGGGAGGCAAGCTGTAGCTTCCAAGCTGTCTCCCAAGTGCTCCCAAAGTCTGGGTTCAGGACACTCTCACAGAGTGGTGGTGTAATCTTCTTGACTGGTAGCATATGATAGCGGCCACCCACGAAGCGGCTTTGCAGATCAAAAAAAGCCGGGACACCCTGGTTATGTGGGGCTCAATGGTTAACTGCTGCACTTGTTTTGTCTCTACAGAGCAGCCCGAGCTTTTGGAGAATACCTGTCCAGTACCAATCCAGAGAACCGCAACAGAGCAGGTAGGTGATCCACCGAAATCCACACTGAAACCACCAGCCAGTACAGCCACATTGTAGCGGCAAATGTCTGCCTATTTCTCCGGTAAGTAAATATCATCCACGAAACTAGGGTTGGCTGGAGGAAAAATCTTTAAATATGCTGAATGAGCAAAACATCCTCATCAAAAGCAGCCGTTGGTAATGAAAATGTTAGATCTCAAGCTCCCTCCAACAATGCTCGTTAAATCCGTAAAAATTTGAATCTACGACATTAAATAGTGCAGAAGTTAAAATATAGGGATAATGATCATTCACTTTTGATTTCACACATAACATGAACAGCAGTTTCCTCAGTCCTGTGTTTGAGCCATCCATCCACAATAACCTCCCCCCTTCGTGGACTTTGATCAAAATGTATTTCTGTCAAACCGCAGAATGTGTGTGTCCGTTTGTTTCCGTGGTGCCGGTACTTCATTTGAACCCATTATGTGCCTCCACCATGTAATGCGCTGGTTAGAAGTTGTTGTTGTTCCATGTGTATTATGTGAGATCAGGCGATGTAGCATGAGGAAACGAGCTTTCCTGCTGCAGTAGTTCACCAACTAGCCCCGCCAGTTATCATTATGTTACAAAGCCTGGGGATGCACAGATGAACTTTGCTGTGCCACTGTTGTGTTTATCAACAGCACAGATAGCATGAAAAAAACACTGCCTGCAGCATTGCAGCTGCTCATTCTCTGAGAAGGAGCATCCATCCTCTTTGACCGCTACTAGCCGGAGTTTTGTTTTATCCCTCAGCTCATCCATTTCCAAATCTTTCATCAGTCCTCACCTGCTTTTTAATATCACTCAGCCACCTCTCTTTCCTTTCTCATCTCCTGAGAGCTTTGCTGGCTCGTTAATGTTTACCGCTCTCCTGCCAAAACTATGAATCACAAACAAACAATCTCTCTGTTCATTTAATTTGAGGTGTTTATCCGTATAAATTACAGACACGATCATTTACCTCCATCTTCTAACTTTTTCTTTTTTCTATCTCCAGATCACCTTTTGTCTGACACCTTCCCCAGCCAGGACTGTGACTCCCCAGGCGTCAGCCGCCTGCATAACAATAATCTGACACCACAGATCCACTGCTTACCCATAGCTAAACCCAAGCAGTCCAGCCAGCCCAATCCCAGTGCTCATCCACAGTCTCAGCCTCAGGGAACAACCTTCCAGGCTCAAGCACCTTTGTGCCCCTCCAAACGCAGACTCTCTGCCGGGCGCAGCCTCTCCACGGAGGACCCGCCGGGGGCCCGAGGCCCAGAGGAGAGCACGGTGGTGAAGCCGGCCAGGGTGTACACCATCTCCAGGGAAGGAGGGATGACCCTGGGGGGCCGAGGCAGTGAGGAGAGCCTGGAGCTGGAGGTGCTGAAGGGCTCCAGGGAGCAGCCTCCGCCCCAGGCCCCGGCCTCAGCCAACCACGAGCCGTCTTGCACCAGCCAGCCATCCGCCACAGCCGCCCGCAGCAGCCATCACCGTAGCAGCCATCATCGCAGCAACCATCACCACGCCCACCAACATCACGGGGGCCCGCCGCCGGCGTCGCAGCCGCTGCAGAGCTCAGGGAGCGCCAGCAACATCCGGGACTGGGGGATGAGGAGAGGGGGGTTGCGGGAGGACGAGACCCCAGACTGTGTGACCTGCATTCGGGCTCCGTGTCAAAGCCAGCGCTCCCTGGACCTGGACAGCTCACCGCAGGATGGAGGGAAGCCCCGCAAGAAACTGGAGAGGATGTACAGCGAGGACAGAGCGTCTACTGATGACAGGGGTAAAGAAAGACGATACGTACAATTTGTAAAGTAAGAGGTGTGAAAACCGATACCTGCGCTAAATATTACAAGAATAAAAACCAGTCAAACAAGGTCTTTTTTTGGGCCAATTCACCCTCAGATGTTTCACTTCACACGAGCCTCCTCCACTAATTGTAACGCTGTGCTCGCACCACGCCTTGCTTTTGTGTTCTGTGTTTGCAGAGGACAATCCTAATAGCTGGTTCCCCAAAGAGAATATGTTCAGCTTTCAGACAGCCACCACCACCATGCAGGCGTGAGTATGGCGTGGAATACCGCCTTCACTCCCACTCTTGCACATCACAGTCTTAATGCATCACCACCATGTTGGCAGGATATGGCTCGGCCTTTTCCTTCCAAGACTGGCAGCAAAAAATGTAGACTTCCACGACAAACATTTTAATGAGCGTTCACACATTTCACTTGTTGGTTTCACATTCAAGCCTTTTCAACTTGTTATCATTCCACTCCTGTTATTCCCCTTTTATTTTCATCTCTGAGTGATGGAAGTTATTGGTTGCTGGAAATTATAGTTTTCATTTGATGAAGTAAACTTTATTATTCAATAATTGAATAAGAATAATATTAATTGTCATGTTTGAAATAGTTTTTTTTTTTTAACTTCTTCTGTGTATGATGAAACAAGTGACTTTTCATTTAAATTTAATTTGTTGCATGGAAATGGAAATTGCTTGGAAATGGCTCTTTTCAGGACTTTGGAAGATTTCTCAAAAGAGGTTTGGGAGAAATCCCCTTTCATGAAAACATAACTTAAAATCAAATGCCATTTTAATTTTTAAATTTGGCCTGCAAAGTGCCAATTTGAAAATTAAATAAAATTTTTTATACTTTTTTATTATAGTGATGTTATGCGTGTAGTACACAAAAAAGTGTCTGTTTTTAATTTTCTGTTATTATTATTTATATTATTTAATGGCTGCCACAGACTTCCATACTGATCACCTTGGTCAACTTGAAAAATAGCAAGTATTGGTAGCAAAATGTCAGTGTATTTGATCCTGAACAAAACCTTCTCTCCCTTGCAGATACCACATTAGATCACACTGTTAGATTCATCAGTGCGTATCTGCTCAGGACACTGAAACATCTAACACAAATGAATGCACAGCATTATTCTACACACAAGACAGAGCAATGAGATGATTTACTGAACCACTTAAAATTAATTTTACTCTGTGGATTCTACTGAAGGTTTTCAGATGACGGCATGAATGTTATTTCACTGACTTTTCTAACCTGAAAGGCCTGGTCACATCAGAGAGCGTTACAGCGAAATTCATCTACTCTTAATTAGATATTTGGTTGTAGAGGCTCTTACTCCATGCAAACTATTGCTCTTTTGTGGAGCTGTTTATTATGACGGCATATTCTGATCAATATAGGTTAATGTAAATAGTAAATACAGAGCCGGGGGACAGGGGTAATATTACGAAGAAAAAACTGTACATTTCTAAAATTAGAGGCGCCAAACTTAAAATATAAAAAGCATTTAAATTGCCTCTCAACAGCTCTCACATGGTGCCAATTGAACCCGCTGTTGCAGCTAACGAAGCTAACAGAGCTAACAGCGCAAAAAACACCCACAGTGGTTTCCTGTTAAAGTCGTAAATATATTTATATATATATATATATCTTTCACGGATATTCTCTGAGATTAAAGGGGTCAAAAAACTCAGAAGTTCTTTTCAATTAATATCACCAATTTACGAAAAATAAACTATTTTTTGACAAGCAACCACATCTCTTCACTTTCCAACGTTTGATCAACCTCATCACACAGCCGTCGTTCGCACCCCTATTGTCAAATCAGCCCATGCTGAAACTGCAGTACGGTCTTGGTGTAGCTAGTAAAAGGATACACGTTTGACTACGACCGTTTTTTCCATCCGTATGGACAAAATATATAAATGGAACTGAGATGATGTTCATTAGATGTATATTACACCAATACATTAAATTGTGATCGGAAATGTCTTCATCCTTTCTTCTCTATTCTCAAAATCGTGCCGTTTGTTCGCCTGCTGTGACCAGTTCTTTACTTTTGACCATTTAAAGATCCAACGAAAACAATCAATGTGTCGACTTCTGTCCAAAATGTTGGAATCGGCCGGATTTAAAAAGTAGAGAATGTGTGTTGGTCATGCATACACCAACTTACACACAGTCACACACACACCCTCCGCTCCTCGTGACTGGCTAATTCTCACCTATCACCCAGACATTATAATCATGGCCTTCAAACAGACAAAGCCCTTGTGATCTTTCCCCCTCATCTCTCCCACGCTCCCTCTTCTCTCCCCCACATGTCAGCGGCTCCCTCCTCCCTTTTTCCATCTGCTTCCATCTGTCCTCATTGGGATCAGACTGATACACCAGCTTTTGATTAAAACCACCGGCCGACCAGTGCCTCTCCTCTCTTATATGATGGGTGTGATGCAGTTTGATTAATTACACATTTAGTGTAGAAATGATCAAACTATTGTGGGACTGTCTGTAGGCAGTCCCACATTTTGATGTGATCAGGTAGGTATGTGCATGGTCCTCATCCGTCTTGTACTGTTCCTCACTTCTTCCCACCATTGATATCCAATGTTTGCGCTCTAATTAGACTAACAGTCGTTCCGTCCTTGCTCACTGATTATTTGAATTGATAGCCAAGACTTTTTTCTGTCGGAGATGAGTTTTTTATTTTGCTCATTGGATCCTCTGTGAAAGTGAGAACTGCAACATAATGCGACCTCTGATATGTGTGTGAGTGGAATACCTGACGTGCCCTGTTGCTGACTTCTCTTTCATTTCGTCCTCTCTTCTTCTTTCTCTCCTGTCTGCGTGGCGGCTTTCCAAACCACGACCATAGAATATCGTGAGTAACTCTTTCAACTGCCACCCACTGTTCTTCCTCGTCGCTCTTCCTTTTTTTTCCTTTACTCTGTCTGTTGGGTATCTTCAACCCTTTTTCCTTCTGTGACTTTGTGCTATTCAGTCTGCTGTGTCCTTAACCCCTACCCTGCCACTCCCCGACCTCAGTGCCTGCTAGATTGGGTGTTTGAAGTTATAGAGTCAGTCAACACTCAACCCAAGACCAGGGAAGGTAGCGTACCGTAGGAATGAAATCAGCAATACACTGATAAGTGATCAAGTTAAAGTATGGAGGTGTTGGTGTAGCTCCTCCGAATGGGGACAGTTGCTTAAAGGTGCGATGTGTAAGATCTGGCCACACGCTCCTGACAAATAGGGGGTCAGGATTTCACCTCTACTACTGGGTCCATACAATCTAAATGTACAGCCATCAGTTATATAATATAATATATATATATATATAAAATTCAACCAAACTGCTGAAACTCTGAGAGCTGGTGAAAGTAACAATGCTGTATAATCTTTTAGAATCTTCACATGTTGAGTCAGCGTGTAGTTTGGCCATCTGTGTTTTTTACTCTTTGATATAGTTTGTTTATTGGACTAAATTTAAAGTGGCAGACAAAAAGGACATGCACCTTCGTCTCAAGCTAACTGCTGACTGAGGATCTGCCGTGTCAGCTCCCCTACCGGTAAAGTAGTCTCCTGGTGGTGGGGGAGGTAAGGAGGCGAGGGCGCGAGTCGTTTTTTGCCACTTGGGATTTCATCCGAAATATAAACGACGAACTGTACACAGACCCTGTAGCTTCAGCGTGATGGACAAGCCCTCGTGGGGAACCTCTACTGCTTCGTCCTCTCATGGACTGAGGACAGACCGGACGCTTCTGGTATTACGAGACGGGCCGAGGCTAGCTAGTTAACACGCTCATTTCAGTAGATATGTCTGCAACGCAATGGATAGGTGCATAGGTGAAAGTGCCAGGAGTGTTTAGTGCGCCGTCACCATCAAATGTATTAAGTTGTAGCTAATTAACAAATTATCTGAGGTAAAACTGCTCGCTGTTATCTGGTTGATGAGTTCTCCGCATGTTGATGTCTGCACTAATTATGATAAGCCAAAGATGGTTTCTTCAAAATATTTAAATAAAGAAGCACCACTCTGTTTTATTTAAAATCGTGAAAAGGTCGAAAGTGGACTTCATGGTTTTGTAGCTCAAAGAGAACAACAGGGTGGTCAGTTTCACTTTACATAAAGAATGGAGTTGTTCTGATACCAGTTCCCAGTGTTGCCAACTCCTCAGTAAGGAAAGTAGCTATTGGCCGTCCTAAAAGTCGCTAGAAGTCGCTAAATGACGTCATCGCCTAATTTGCATATTTGTAATGGGCGCTGTAGGAGAGAGGCGGGAACCGCGGCGGCTTTGTGCATGCGCGATTCATTCGCAGTCTGGACACGGAGAGTGTGGGTCTCCTCTTGCTGCAGCTGGGACTGCTGTGCGAGGGGCTACTGTGAGACTGACCACCTTTGAGTGCTTTGAGGTGGCGGAGGGGCTCACGACAGCTCTCGCTGATCGTTGAGGACAGTAACTGCAGAACGATTTGTGCTTTCACGTCAGAGTCTCCAAAACACCAGAAAAAGTCGCTAGATTTGTCGCTGGTAGCTTTTGACAAAAAAAGTCGCCAAAGGGGAGTTAGAAAGTCGCCAGATTTAGCGAGAAAGTCGCTCAGTTGGCAACACTGCCAGTTCCAGTGTTGGAAATGCCTCTTATAGTTACATTAGGATGTGTTCAAGCACTATTAAGTAAATATTAGTACTGGGCAATTCTAATTAACAGCATGATGTGTTCAAATGTAATCTTGTAAAATTTAGTTTGTGGCAAGAAACTACTTCAACAAGTAATTTGTTTGAAGGAGATGTTTTCATATATATATATATATACATACATATATACACACACACACACACTACCTGAAGGTATCAGAATCGTTATCAGGAAGGAAAACAATGTAAAATCTCTAACAAACAACCTTGCAGATGGCACACTTATGCACACAGTATGTAAAGCAAACATTGGACAGCAGTTACTCGGGTATCACAACTTTTGCACTGTGAGAACATTTTTAATTGTAAGCAATTACTGCTGTGTAGAGGTATTAATATATATATATAATGACAGTTATATCTTGTGTCTTATATTCAACCCTCAGTGATGAAATATACCAATATGCAGTATCTTAATATTTTAGTAAATGTGAGTTAAACTCAGCTAGTGTTTCAATAGGGGCAACTTGTTGCTGTTTATTAGTGAACTTCACAAACGCATCCCCATGAGACATATAATGGCCATAAAAAAAACAGGGGTGTTGATGAAAGGTTAACCAGCCTTCACTGCAATGTCTTTTTTTTGTTTTTCTAACCGCTTGGTTTAATTTGGAAGGCTCTCAGCTTTTAACAGTTTCTGATGATGGCAGATGGTGGAAGTAGCGACAGGCTGAAGGAAAAGTCACTTCCAACATGTTCCTCTTCTTCAGGGAGAGGGGACGGAAAGTGACGGAGCTCACGTCACGAGTGGAGAAAAAAAAACAACCTGTAACAGCAGTGCAGGCGCTAGAGCTAGAGGATAATAACCACTGCACAGACTCCAGGGACTTGGGCCCATTGTTTTCTCCTCCCCACAGCTCATCAGCTGTCTGTCTGTTGTCAGTCACAAGCGGGCTGCACGACGGGACTTCAGTTCTGACATACGTTGTCACGGATGACTCTCATTATGTGTGACATCCTGTCAGAGCCATTCCCGGCCCCTCTGGGAAAGGCACGCCAAGGCCGACCAACTTACACCCTGACAGAATGAGAAGTAACGAGACACCAAGACGGGGCACATACTGTATATAAGACAAGGGTTTACAGTTTCTCGATTGCTAAGACACATTTCTTGAAACGGTCATCCATTCTCTCAAAACTGTAAACACAAAACCTCCTCAAGCACTATTTACAAAACCTCTGAATCCAAACAGTACTGACTGCGCAATAGATTTTGACTGGTTGCAGGTTCATATCAACAAAGAACAAGAATTACAGTATCACAGAGACAAAGGACACGTTTGTGAGATGCAGGGTACAGTACTGTACAAATAGGTACAAGGAGGAGGAAGAACAAAAGAAATTGCAAAGAGCAAAGCACAGTAGTCATTTCTGATCAATTTTGAGCTACTGTAATAGAACATGTTTTCGTTCATATGAAATTTGTTTTGAGATTAAAAATCTACTTCTCCCTGAGAACTATATGTTTTGAACAATGTGTTTTCTATTTATTGGTGTATTGTTTACTGACTGCTTGATAGTGTATATTGTTTTGATCACTTGGTTTATGATTTGAGAGCAGTGTTTGATTTTGAGCACAGGTAAAACTGTTTTGAGGCGAAAGTTTCATTTTGCAAGAGGATTCAGAGGTTTTGTAAATAGTGCTTGAGGAGGTTTTGTGTTTACAGTTTTGAGAGAATGGATGACCGTTTCAAGAAATGTGTCTTAGCAATCGAGAAAAACTGTAAGTATTGTATGGGATTGATTGGCTATTCAATAAATAATTTAGTGAGCTCACGTAGGATCGGCAGGGTGGGTTTCTTGGTTACTCCTCAGTGTCTTTTCCTTTGGATCCCTATCTCCCTATCTTGCATTGTGGTCCTAGTGTGTGTGTGTGTGTGTGTGTGTGTGTGTGTGTACTTCTTGAGAATATCCACATGTCCTCGGCCTCTGGTGGACACAACGTCCCTGTGCTGCTAACTCTAACCACTCTAACCCCCCAATGGACTCAACCCTCCTCACCTTTGAACCCCTCTATTGTTGCCCCAGCCCCACCTAACTAGAACCTTATATTCATGCCCGAACCCAACTGGACCCAAAGGGCTTAAATCTGGTACATTATTCTCAACTTCGTTGCAAAAAACACCCCAAAAAAACAACAGCTCCAAACCAAAAGTGTTTGGACTACAGGATGAATAATATTTTAGCTAAATCAGTTCTCTTAAAAGAGTTTTTACCCCTTGGGTCAGTTTGGGTTCTGACAAAATTCTTTGGCACAGCTAATAAGGAACGTAGAGTTTCATTTCCCCACGAAATCCACTTAATGCTTTGACGTCTTGGCAGGGCTTTCCGAGGCATTGCTGAGAGAAAGAGGCGGAAAAGAGAGCAGGAGGCAGCCACCATGATGGAGAGGTACCGTGTCCTGGCTGTCCTGTCCCGTCCTGTGTGGTGCTAATCCGTCCCTGTGACAGTTCCCCTCTATATGACACAGTAAAAAACAATACTCCTCTTGACAAGACTCAGATCAGATCTAAAGATCTATTTTTTTCTCAATAGCCCGCTTGGCAGATGTTTAACCTCATCTTTACGTATAGAACCAGGCTTTCTACTTGCTTTATGTTCGAACCCTCTTAAACTACTGTCAGTGAAAGTCAACAGTTCCAGCTGAGACATTACAGCGGCTTATCGTCACCTCCTGCTGCTGGTGGGCTTTTAATTTGAAACTCCCGCAGCGAGTATTGAGTTTCCTTGGCAGTAATGTGACGTTGTTGTTCTACTGATGGAATTAGTGCTGTAGAAGTGCACATTATTTAAGTTGAATTTACCCAGTTTGCTGGGGCGGCTGTGGCTCACTGGGTAGAGAGGGCAGTCCGGCAACCGCAAGGTCGGAGGTTCGATCCTTGGCTGCTACGTGTCCTATGCCGAAGTGTCCCTGCGCAAGACACTGAACCCCTAACTGCTCCCCGGGAGCTTCTCAGCTGCCCCCTGCTCCCAATAAGCTAGGGATGGGTTAAATGCAGAGGACAAATTTTGTATATGTGTAAATGTATATGACAATAAACTTAAAACTTAAGCTACAGTATAGGTAATTCTTGACAGAATAATCTCAATCACATCTCACTGAGCCATTACCATGACAACTGAGCAAAACCCATCTGCTGAAGACTTTTTAAAGACCCTTTTTTATGAAATATAATACCTGTTTGATGGTCAAATCGTATGTAAGGCAAGGCAAGTTTATTTGTATAGCACATTTCAACAACAAGGTAATTCAAAGTGCTTCACATAAAACCATTAAAAGCATCAAAACATAAGACAAAAGAAAAGGAGATTTAAAAACAATTAAGAACATTCATTAAAACATTAAAAAACAGTGTAAGAAATAAAATGCAGTAGTAAAATGCAGAAATGCAGGAAATTGATTAATATATTAATTGAATGTGGTTCAATTAAAGGCAGCAGCAAACAGAAAAGTCTTCAGTCTTGATTTAAATGAACTGAGGGGTCTCAGCAGACCTGCAGCTTTCTGGGACTTTGTTCCAGATGTGTGGAGCAGAACAAATGTATGAGAGTATGATGGGAAGCCATGAGAGGGGAGCACAATTAGTTATTACTATTACTATTAACACTGACTTTCTAGCTCCAGAAGCTAGCAGCTTGCCACAGCTGGGCGACTAGCTGTACTACTAGGTAGAGCATGGTCGTCCTTCACTCAGAGGATCAGCAGTTCGATCCCCGGCTCCACTAGTCCATGTCGACCCCAAATTGCTCCCGTAGCTGTGCCTGCGGTGTGCGAATGTTGTTTGAATGTTAGTTAGAGTCCTGATGGGCAGGTGGCACATTGCATGTAGCCCCTGTTATCAGTGTATGAATGGGTGTGAATGGGTGAATGATGACATGTAGTGTTAAAGCGCTTTGCGTGGTCGGAAGACCAGAAAGGAGCTGTACATATACAGTCCATTTACCATTTGTTGAATGAAAGGTGCCTCCTACAGCACATCACACTATTCACTACTGGTAATTTGGTGCCTAACGCCTCCTGATAGCCAGCAAGGGAATACAAAACCATGTTAAATAACCAACAGCAGGCACGGGAAAGACAAATGATAAATGAAAGTTGACTTGATTAGTTGTGATTAAAAGTGAAACGATGTCACGTTTGAGGCAGGTTTCTTTCATCAAGTCCTTTCTCATCTCTATGTTTGTGCCCTGTTCCACTGCTACCACATGTTGGTGAATAGTTTCTATGCTTATACACAGGAAAAAAAAACATTCATGCAGACTTGTTCTCAACTTCTGTTGAGGGACATCACAATTCCCCTTGCAGTATTGTGTGTGTGTGCGTGTGTGTGTGTGTGTGTGTGTGTGTGTGTGTGTGCTGGTTGCAGGTCTAACTAGTGTTCTTCACTGAACATTGAAGTGTCAAAGTGGGGTTTGTCAATACTGGTGTATAGCTGACTGCACAGTGAGCACTCCAAGTGAACAAATCAATCAATATTTGGCAAACAACCTCACATCCACCGAGGCAGAGACATGCCATTCGATGTTTGAGCCTGTGTGTGTAAGTGTGTGTGTGTATGTGTTGTTGAAAGTTATTTAACAAGCATTTTATTTCTTTATATATATATGTGTGTGTTCAGGGCTGTGTCACAGAATGCAACGCTTTTAATAGAAAGGTACTTCTCAGTTAGTTTCCCAAAATCAAATTATGCATGTTGAAATAGGCAAGACATTCTGTTTTTTGTTTGTTTTTTTGGAAAGGTCACAGTCTCACAGGTTGAGAGGGTTGGGTGAGATAGTTGCAGACACACTTGCGTTATCATGCACACACACCGGCTTAAATTTGACCCGGTAGTCTTGATGCGCGGGTGTTAGTGATTTTAAAAGATGTTGTCACTGTGCGAAAATACAACGCTGGCTGGCTGATGGATCCCCCTCTCCTCTGAGTCATCCCGCTATTTTAGGCTCTGCCCTCACGACTCCTGCGATCCACACTGACATGTCAACGCTGTTTTGTAGAATGCCTCCAAACTGAACTGTTACAAAATAGCTGGGGAAAATGCACGATGAACCTGGCTGCTGTTTGGTTAGCATTTCAACGATATCATCAGGTTGATATCGGCTTTTTGGTGATCAGACTCAGTGATGTTGTCCGTTGGAGTGGCAAAAACAACAGTGACTGCATGGGAAAAGCTAGTCATAACTGACTACAGGTGGGTCCTATTAAAAATAATGAGCTGTGGGGTTTGTGGACCAGCCATATCTGTTGTCACGAACCTCATCACAGTTTCTCACAGCTTTGTTTTACCTCAGAGCTCCCTCAGCCTGTAAACTCAACAATGCCTGTTTAATTGGGTTCGATATTCATAACAAGGAAAATGTCTCCGACAACATCAGAGAAGTAGTTCAAACGTCTTGTAGTTTGACCTGATGAATGTTTTCTTGGATTAGCAAAATTGGTCATTGTTTGTTTCTTTGTCCATTAACACCCTGGCATTATTCTTCTTCTGCATTCTTATGAACTTGGCTAAATGTCCACCTGGACTCAAGGATGGACTGAATTGAAATATGGTGTTCAAAGACCTGGCCATAACTCAAGGATTCATCTGCTCATGTTGACATTTTCACACAAATGTCTAATAGCATAAACCCACTGAAAATGCATAAAGACTAAAACATGATTTAAATGTAGTCTTTTGGTCTTTTGGTCTTTGGGTTCAAAATTGTTTCACCACTTTCAAGGCCTATCATAATTTTGCAGATTCAAAAAGTACAGGTTTTCCCACACAGGTGTGCGCTGTCAATACCAGCTGTTTCAACTAAAAGAGCACCAACTTCCCGAAATGCTTAAAATGTACTTGGGTCATTTGGTCCATGCCTGGTACCTTTAATAAATATGCCCTTGCAATCTGGTAGTGTCCCAGCTTATTTTATACTGTTGTTGTTCAGCCTCTTCTGAAAAAACAACAACACAAACCTTGATCCATCGCTTTCCATAACCTACAGGATCTACATATCTAAGCTGCATCTTATTTCTACGTTTCAGAGAGAGTTGTTGCCAAACATTTGAGATAAATTGCAATCTGGTTTCCGCTTGAAGCATTCCACTGAAACTGGTCTTCTCAGAGTCTCCAAAGACATAATGATGTCTTCTGATGTGGGTGAATGCTCTGTTTTGAGGCTGTTGGACTTTGATACGGTCGATCACAGCATCCTGACTGAAAGGTTCAGGCAGTGGGTGAGTGCCTCTGGAATAGGAGTTTTTCTGCATCACTTGGTCTAAAACTGCTGCTCTTTCCTGTGGTGTGCCTCAGGGTTCTGTCTTGGGACTCATATCATTTGCTTTGCATTTGCTTCCCTAGCTCATATAATTAGTACATTTAAATGTTTTTCATATCAGGCTTATATGTCATCCCAGTTGGACTATTGCAATTTCCTTCACCTTCCTAAGCAAGTTGTCCCTGACACATCTCGATGGCAGATATCTCCAAAACTAGTCAACTCAAATTTGTCAATCTAGATTGATAAATATCACTACATGTCGAAAGAAATATGCATTCTTGATTTTGGGGTGAACTTTCCCCTTAAGGTTCTTGCTTTTAAATAATTTACAGAGCCTTGCATGGTAGGGATGTACAGGTCTGACTATGCCTCACTTTGCAGAAGTGAATGGTTCTAATAATATGAGGCTGGACTGAAACACAACTTATTACGAACTTTGTGAAGCAAAATGTAATAAATATATACATTGAGTTATTTATTATTGAACTAATGAAAATAATTGTTATTTTTGCTACAAAGCTCTTGCTTTCATACTGTGGCTTCACTTAAAGAGTGACACATTTAACATAACATGAGGTATAATTGTACGTATTGTTGTGCAGCAGTGGCAGTATGAAGGAAAGAGTGAAAATATAAAATATCAATCAACAGATATTTAAAATATGCAGATATACATAGTGGAATATATATTCAGGAATAAATGACCAAAATGTAAGTGAGTGCGAGGCCTACTTGCATTGCCCTGAACCATCACAGTCAGACAATGATGGAGAATGAAAAGCTGTCTTTTAGGCCGCACATTGTTCCACTGTTTCCTCTCCTGCTTCTCTTTTCCTGTTCTCTTGCTCTCCCTCTCTTCTTTCTCCAGCGGTAAGAATACAATGCGTTTGATGTTAAAAAAAAGAAAATCCAGGCAGGGAGAGAAAGAGAAGATGAAGATGGAATAGAGACAACTAAAAGACTAACTCAGTTTGATGGAACCTGCATTTGAGACAATAGCCTTTTGAATGAGTGCAAAACCTGCTTGTCCCTTGTAGGAGTTTTTGAAGAAGTTTGATATGACATGTCGGAGTAACTTCAAACACTTTATAAAGCACTATACTGGCTTCTTGAGAGTCCGGCCTGGTGTATAATCAAAGGATTGGCACCAAAACCACCTCACTATCAGTTCTGTCCTCTTTCAATGCTAACATGTTAGCACACAGTATGTAAAGTGATTATCACAGACAGTCTTTAATCCTTTCAATAAAATGTGCTTCATATCCAGATAGTATCTAGATGTGATTTAACCTGACTACATTTACACCTGGTATTAATGTGTCTCTGGAGTCCACACTGAGACCAGATAGCTCTGTCCAACTTAAAGTACTCAATGCAGTCACAAGGCGTGCCTGACCTCCTCCAGAGATCACAATAGACCCGAACTTTCACGTGGTCTACTGGTGGTCTAAGAACTACTTTTCAATTGCAATCCAAACACATTTTAATGCAAGATGAAAAGACAAGGCCAAGCCATTAACACATTTTCATCACTAGTTATTGTCATTAGTTATTGGGTTTCAGGAAAAATAGAAAATGTAAGCCCATGTAGATGAAAAATGTCATTCCACCTGCTGGCCAATAAAAAATATTTTTAATCGGTTTCTCAAGTTGCATCCTGTTTTCTATCCAGGTAGCTGGAAATGTCATTGCTTGTTTGTAATAAGAAAGGTAAAATCCAAACGCGTTATTTTATACATTTTACTTTTTTTTGTAAAAAGTAATAGGAAGTTACATTCATGTAGACAAATATAACTGATGACAAAACTGTCAAGGTTCACATTATATAAATGAAACAAGATGTACCTCATTTTCAGCTAACATCATTGTTTGAATCAGGAAATAGAAAAGGTGAAAGGTTCAAAAAAACTTTTAATTGTGCAGCAGATGAAATACTTTTGTTCTGGCAAATGATTAGAGTATTATTTATTTTACAAAATAAATAGATACTTCATAATACATGAGGTATGCTTCAGCTTAATGTATTCTAACACATTAGTGTATGATGCTGGAGACTCAGAGCTGATATTGGTACCAATCTTTTTGTCACTGCTCTGACTAGACTTTCCTGTTCTGTTCTGTTCCTGTCACGGGAGTTAACAGGTAGGACCCAAACGCAAGACCACAGGAGACAGAAGTTACTGGAAACAGGTTTTATTTCAAAGGTGCGTGGAGGTGTGGAGCCCGTGGTCCGACACCAGAGTAGGCAAAGCGGCGGTGTGAGTCCCGTGGCTCGACACCGGAGAGCTGGCCGCAGAGCGGCGGAGTGTAATCCGTAGAACACCACGGAGGGCGGAGAGGCGGCGTGTAATCCGTAGAACCCCAGGGGGGCAGAGGATGCCACGGGGTTGAAGCGGGTGAAAGACGGTACGACCTGACAACCCCAGACTGCAGGACCAGAGTTTATATAGTGACAGGGAACTCATTAGCGGGCCCTGAGTCTGGTGTGTCAGGCTGCAGGAGGTGATCGGCTGGAGTGTCCTCAGCTGTGCACGATCAAGGGTGTGGGAGGTGTCTGGAGACAGAGGACAAACACAGAGCACATGGCATACAATAACAAACAGGGGAATGACAGGACACATGAGGAGAGGAGATCAGGGGAAACACAACGGGTCCGACAGGGATCCTGGATCCTGACAGTACCCCCCCCTTAAGGAACGGATTCTAGACGTACAAGAAGACACAAAAAAGGGCGGGTGGAGGGGGTCCGGAGGAGGGATGTCCCCACAGCTACAAGGCCGACTAGGGTGGGCGGCGGGGGTCCGGAGGAGGGGTGACAGGATCTGACCGGCCACGGGGCCGCAGAAGAGTGTCGGCCACGGGTGCTCCGGCGGACGGCCGGGCGGGCAGAAGGGCTCCGGGCACGGGTGCTCCGGCGGACGGCCGGGCGGGCAGAAGGGCTCCGGGCACGGGTGCTCCGGCGGACGGCCGGGTGGGTGGAAGGACCCCGGAGAACAGGATGCTAGTCCAGCGGCGGCAGGCACTGGAGGTCGCTGCTGCGCCGTGACGGCAGCGGCGGCAGGCACTGGAGGTCGCTGCTGCGCCGTGACGGCAGCGGCGGCAGCGGCGGCAGGCCCTGGAGGTCGCTGCTGCCCCGAGACAGCAACTGGAGGTCGATGCTGCTCCGAGGCGGCCACTGGAGGTCGCTGCTGCTCCGAGGCGGCCACTGGAGGTCGCTGCTGCTCCGAGGCGGCCACTGGAGGTCGCTGCTGCTCCGAGGCGGCCACTGGAGGTCGCTGCTGCTCCGGGACGGCAGCGGCGGGAACTGGAGGTCGCTGCTGCTCTGGGACGGCAGCGGCCGGGGCTGGAGGTCGCTGCTGCTCTGGGACGGCAGCGGCCGGGGCTGGAGGTCGCTGCTGCTCTGGGACGGCAGCGGCCGGGGCTGGAGGTCGCTGCTGCTCTGGGACGGCAGCGGCCGGGGCTGGAGGTCGCTGCTGCTCTGGGACGGCAGCGGCCGGGGCTGGAGGTCGCTGCTGCTCTGGGACGGCAGCGGCCGGGGCTGGGAGAGGCTGCGGCTCGGAGGCGGCGGCGGCCAGGACTGGAGGGCGCTGCGGCTCGGAGGCGGCGGCGGCCTGGACTGGAGGGCGCTGCGGCTCGGAGGCGGCGGCGGCCTGGACTGGAGCGGGCTGCGGCTCGGAGGCGGCGGCGGCCGGGACTGGAGGGCGCTGCAGCTCGGCGGCGGCCGGGACTGGAGCGGGCTGCGGCTCGGAGGCGGCGGCGGCCGGGACTGGAGCGGGCTGCGGCTCGGAGGCGGCGGCGGCCGGGACTGGAGCGGGCTGCGGCTCGGAGGCGGCGGCCTGGACTGGAGCGGGCTGCGGCTCGGAGGCGGCGGCCTGGACTGGAGCGGGCTGCGGCTCGGAGGCGGCGGCCTGGACTGGAGCGGGCTGCGGCTCGGAGGCGGCAGGAACTGGAGCGGGCTGCGGCGCGGAGGCTGCAGGAACTGGAGCGGGCTGCGGCGCGGAGGCTGCAGGAACTGGAGCTGGCGTATAGGTGGCAGCGGCAGGGACTGGGAGCGGCTCTGGCTCTGAAACGGCGAGGTCCGGGGATAGCTGCGGCTCTGAGGCGACAGCCGGGACTGGAGGTCGCTGCTGCTCCGGGACGGCGGCGGCCGGGACTGGAGGTCGCCGCGGTTCGGGGACGGCGGCGGCCGGGACTGGAGGTCGCCGCGGTTCGGAGACGGCGGCGGCCGGGACTGGAGGTCGCCGCGGTTCGGAGACGGCGGCGGCCGGGACTGGAGCGGGCTGCGGCGCGGAGGCGGCAGGAACTGGAGCAGGCGTAGAGGTGGCAGCGGCAGGGACTGGGAGCGGCTCTGGCTCTGAAACGGCGAGGTCCGGGGATAGCTGCGGCTCTGAGGCGACAGCCGGGACTGGAGGTCGCTGCTGCTCCGGGACGCCGGCGGCCGGGACTGGAGGTCGCCGCGGTTCGGAGACGGCGGCGGCCGGGACTGGAGGTCGCCGCGGTTCGGAGACGGCGGCGGCCGGGACTGGAGGTCGCCGCGGTTCGGAGACGGCGGCGGCCGGGACTGGAGGTCGCCGCGGATCGGAGACGGTGGCGGCCGGGACTGGGGAAAGCTGTGGCGCAGAGGCGGTAGGAACTGGAGCTGGCGCAGCGGCGGCAGGAACAGGAGCTGGCTGCGGCGAAGAGGCGGCAGGAACAGGAGCTGGCTGGAATGCCGTCCGAATGCGGGGAGCCGGAGTCGGCCGGGCCACCGAGTGTTCTGCTACACTTGCTTGGCCCCGTCTCCGGCTGAGAAGGTGCTTAGCCATATAATCCGAGTCCCCTAGAGGGTCAAAAACTCTCATCAGAGCTGCCACAAAGTCCACATAACACACAGTATTAGGCCGATGAAAACCTAACGTTCTCGCGGCCCAGTCCAAAGCCCTTCCCCGCAGTAATCCCACCACGTAGGACACCTTGGCCCCGTCCGAGGCAAAAGTCTGAGGCTGACGGTCAAATACCCGTTGACATAGCAACAGGAAGCCCTGGCACCTCCCCAGTGTTCCGTCATAGGACTCCGGAGCCGGCACGGGGGATTCCCAGACCGGCGGAGCGAGGACAGGCGGGAATAGTGCGGGTGCTGGAACTGGTGGAGACTTGACTGTCCGGGCTAGTTCCTGCACGAGCCAGCCAACCCGAGAAACTTCACCAGCGAAACTTCTCATCTCCTGGAGCATCTGCTGGTGTGCTTCCAGCAGCGTGCTATGTCCGGCTAGCGTAGGTGCTCCTGTGGTTGCTGGGTCCATTATGGTCAGGTCGTTCTGTCACGGGCGTTAACAGGTAGGACCCAAACGCAAGACCACAGGAGACAGAAGTTACTGGAAACAGGTTTTATTTCAAAGGTGCGTGGAGGTGTGGAGCCCGTGGTCCGACACCAGAGTAGGCAAAGCGGCGGTGTGAGTCCCGTGGCTCGACACCGGAGAGCTGGCCGCAGAGCGGCGGAGTGTAATCCGTAGAACACCACGGAGGGCGGAGAGGCGGCGTGTAATCCGTAGAACCCCAGGGGGGCAGAGGATGCCACGGGGTTGAAGCGGGTGAAAGACGGTACGACCTGACAACCCCAGACTGCAGGACCAGAGTTTATATAGTGACAGGGAACTCATTAGCGGGCCCTGAGTCTGGTGTGTCAGGCTGCAGGAGGTGATCGGCTGGAGTGTCCTCAGCTGTGCACGATCAAGGGTGTGGGAGGTGTCTGGAGACAGAGGACAAACACAGAGCACATGGCATACAATAACAAACAGGGGAATGACAGGACACATGAGGAGAGGAGATCAGGGGAAACACAACGGGTCCGACAGGGATCCTGGATCCTGACAGTTCCTCATTCTTGATGTCTGTCTTCTTCTTCTCTTCCCTAAAATGGTAGAAATTTCCGCAAGCAGCTCAGGATGGTGGGCAGTCGCAGGATGAAGGCCCAGAGTAAGTCTTCCAGTCGGTCAGTGTGCATGTATGTACAGTATGCTGATGTCAGTGCATTTTCATGCATTCTTCCTCAACAGTGTGAACCATAACATCGGAATGTATTTGTGCTTTATGCATGGAGCAGCAGTGCTGGGCATGTTTACAAGAATATTGTGTCAAGAGTATGTTTATGAATCAGACATGCCATCGAAACATAATCCCTAAAATCCACGTCGATAGTGATTTGGTCAGTCTTCATTGAAGTGTTTACACCGGTGTGTGTATGTCAGTGTGTGTCTGCCACATTTGCTGTAGAAAAATAATTGTGTCTTTTTCATGATATTGATTGTGTGCTGGAAAGTTCAACGGCCATTTTATATAACAGTGGTGAATTTGAGTGCCAGAAAACATCTGCACATGTGTTTGTTTTCTCTATTTCTAGCCGTGTCTCTATTTAAACTTGTGAAAAGTTGCAAAAAATAAACTCAAATTAGGCGTTCCAGTGAAAAAAGGCTAGACTGCAGGGCTGTAATCTGCCAGTAACGAACGGAGAGGATATCAATATACAACCAGAAAGACACTGACAGCGAAACAGCTGATCAGTCATGTGAGTTAAAAGTTCGCTACATCAGAAATGATTTGGGAAAGGCGTTTCCATATATCATTTAGTGCATCAACTCTTTTTTGACAAAGAAAAAAAAAAACGTAATATTTTTGCATAAATATAGTTTAGAAGTTTAGACAAGGATTCAGTTAAATAAAATGTTAGATATCAAAATAAACAACATGGAAATCCTCTAAGATAGCCTCTAGTTCTAGTCTATGGAAACCACGATGACTCCAGCCTGGAAGACGAAGATTAGGTTTTCACTGGGATTGGCTTGATCACACCATAATAAATAAAATGTCAAAAATGTTTTTTCCTAATCAAAAATGCCAAACAGTCGGTGGTTCAACATTTTTTATTATGATAATTTGTTACTTTTATTTGTCTTCTGTCACAGTAAATACAATATTTTGGGGTTTTGGACTGTTGCACACTAAATAGCTTGTTGTTGAACAAGCTATTTAAAGTTTGTGGAATTGTGATGGGCATATTTCATTTTATACTTTCTCGCCAAAGTATGATTGATAAACCGAGAAAATAATCACAAATTGCAGTTCTAGTCAGGAGTGTGCCCTGTTGCACCTGTAACACAATGAATAAACTATTATTGATTTACCTTAATGTAAAAATAAACCACTAAGGCCAGTTAACAGGGGCTGTTACACACACCGGGTCAACAAGATGGAACCCGTGATTTCTGGGGTTGATGATCATTTTGAGAGTGTGTGTGTGTGTGTGTGGTAGAGTGACATTCTTCCCCCCCTAATTCCATCAGCCTTTGCCGACCGCCGAACCAAGAGTTTCAGCCGCTCATGGAGTGACCCGACACCCGTCAAGCCTGACTCACTGCATGACTCCAGAGACAGTGAGTGGACGCTCCCTTAATTACTCACGCACACACAAACAAAATGCCGTACAATATGGGCGACTGGGGGCTAAGTGGAGAGCAGGGCCGTCCTTCAATTATGATCGACGGTTCGATCCCCGGCTACGCTGGTCGCATGTCGATGTGTCCTTGAGCAAGACACCTAACCCCAAAATTGCTCCCGTAGCTGCGCCTACGGTGTAGAAATGTGATAGAATCTGAATTGTAACTAATTGTAATTGGATAAAAGCGTCTGCTAAATTACTGTAATATATAAAATAAAGTACTTACTCGAGATATACGCTTTTATACACACACATAAACACATAAGTACATGACCTTGGATGTATGTATTAACTCAAAAATGCACATAGAAACACATCACAGATTATAAAACTACATGTACAGAACATACAAATGATCACTGTTACAGACAAAAAACACACAGACAGACGGATATATGCACTCTGACACATGGGCTGAGGTCGAATAGTCAAAAAAGATGATGTCCTATGTCTTTTCTTAATCACTTTTCGTTGACGTCGAAGGAAAACATGAGGTCAAGGAAAGATGTGAAGGAGAGTTCATGAGGACTTAGGAAAATACTGTATTTACACTGTGCAACGGCGGATGTTTTATGCAACTTTATTCATCAACTGTAGAAAATTACGTACAGTGACAATCTCAATGCTGTACAATTCAAGTAAGGATTCCTGTCCAAAATATAACCTCACCTCCTAAGAAGGATGTTTTCAGTTTATCCATAAAATTGAACTGCGACGGAGGATGTTATTGACAGCCGAATGGTGCTTTGCTTTAAACGTTGCTGCCTCAAGGAATTGTGGGATGGCATCATCTCCTTTACTTTGCGAAAGGAGATAGGAAAGGAAGCAATGAAGCACCTTTCCAAGCGCCTGTCCTTAGCATTTAAGGCATCTGACACTTAATACATAATTTCAGTCAGTTAGGAACCCTCTGAACAAACAAGACTATTGCGCCTCTGTTACTGGAGTTGTCGACTGACATTGTGTGTCTCCGGTTTATCTGAATGTCTCCACGCTTATCTTTTTGCCATCCATCCACTCAACCATCCTCATCTTTCAACCCGGTTGTCCATCTGCCTGTTGCCGTGTGTCATAGCCGTCTGGCTGCATCAGGAGAGCGTTATTGTGTCGTTTTGTCTCGTCTGCGTTCTGATTAGAACTCTCCTCTCTTTGCTGGAAAAAAATGTAATAACAGGTGCAGCGCTTTTAAAATGGAGCACGCTCCGCTCTAATCGTGTTTGTGTTAACACAAACCTTTCATCTCGCCCTTTGTTCCTGTGTGTGTGTGTGTGTGTGTGTGTGTGTGTGTGTGTGTGTGTGTGTGTGTGTGTGTGTGTGTGTGTGTGTGTGTGTGTGTGTGTGTGTGTGTGTGAGCCAGGTGGCGAGCTTCAGAGCTCCTCAGGGACTCTAGATGAAGGGGCGGACGAGTACGCTGACTGGGAGGAGGAGAGGGAGATGGAGAGGGCGGCATGTGAAGGAGAGGACTTCATCCCACCTAAAATCATGGTGCGGATCTCCGCAATCAATTTACAAAGCTGATTTCGAAGTCAACCAAAATATATCCATCATGCAGCCAGGGGTATGAAGGTTTTTCTCTGTGTGTGTCCTATTTTCCACAGCTAGTATCCTCCAAGGTCCCAAAGGCTGAATATGTCCCGAACATCATTCGTAGGGACGACCCCTCCATCATCCCCATTCTTTATGTGAGTAGCAGCCACCCCTTTGTCTAGGTTTAAGGCATTTTCTGCTGTGTTGATTCATCTAGTCTAGTGGTTGCAAAAAAAAACAAAAGTAATATCTTTAGATGGAGGAAAAATGAAAATACCACGTGATATTCTTACATCCTTAACCATGAGGGACCAGCTTGGCCTCATAGTGGTGCCAGGGAAAAGGTTGATACCTAGCCACACCCTTTGGACCAGGTGTATCCAATTAAAATTCAACGAGGTCCAGTTAAAACATTATTTCCTAATACAGTACATCCCAATAATGTCTAACTGACATTATGATTTAGTCCCATACAATTGAAGTAGCCTAGCAGTTGTATGTTGTCAACAACTGTCCAATCAAATAAAGAAAGTTTTTGTCAGTTTTCAAATTGATCTGGACTAATTTCAGATAACACATACTCTAATAATAAATACATTTTCCTCTCTCATTTCTACATAAAAAAAAATTGAATACATAACAAAAAGCTTTTGAAAAAATAATTGAACTGTATTGTCTATGCCCTGTAGCTTTAAATTGAGTTGGTAAAACCTCTCACGTGATGCTACTCACCATTCTTTTCCGAAATGCCAGAGGGCAAACAAAAGGAACTGTGAAGAATCACAAAGACCACTTGCGAAGCCATCACGCAAGCCATGATTGATATCCATACGATTTATCTGTTGCAATCATCAAACTACGAGTTAAACGGCGTTTAAATGGCATTTAAATGGCATTTAAATGGCGTGGATACCTCAGATTTCACTGAATAGCTGAGGTGAAAGTGGATAAAAATTGCAAGAAGTTGTTTTTTTCCAGTTTGACAATCAGAAGCGAAGACCAACTTTAGCCCAGTGAGTGATAAATTCATTCAGTCAAGAAGGCAGGGTTCATTTTTGTATGAGTGAAGAAGAACACTGTCAGTCACTCTCGTGAGATGGTGTCTGTCTGAAGAGATATACAGACTCATTGGCTTAGATGGTCTTCTAACTGGCACCCTGTTCTTTGTCTGTTCACATGGAAATATAAAGACAATCTGTTGCTCGTGTTTTTCTCCAGGAAAGAGAACAGAGCACTTGGCCTTTTTTAGTGAGATGCAAAATCCCCTCGCGCATTGCCAAAGTCATAATGAAGTTATTATATCATTATCATTCTAGGGCAGTGGTGTACCAACGTTTCTAGCCATTCTAACGATGGTTATGTCGGTCTCTTGGTTCAGTCCAGACTGAAATGTCTCAACAACCATTTGATGAATTGCCATCAAATTTGGTAGAGAAAATCATGGTCACCAGATACCAAGATGATCAAATACTTCAAAAATACCTCCAAAACTAATCACAATCCGTCTCAGCTGTACTTAGAACAAATAAGCAAATGCTAGTATGTTGAAAAACATAAAATAATACACATAATACATACAAATATCTGCATGTTAGCATTTAGCTCAGCATCACACAGTCGCTAGCATGGCTTTAGACTCTTAGGGCAACTTCCTATCCCTGAAAGAATATTATGAAAACATAAGAATATTAGTTTTATTGTAAAGTATAAATAATATGTGTTAATTGCAGAGTAAACCACAGTATTAACCAGTTGAATTATTACACATAATGATTGTACTGTAAGTCAATATTGCACAAGATATAATTTATAGGATTGTAGCTGTCGACAGGGGTAAAAAATAATAAACATATGTTGTATATGAATACTTTTCAAATCAACACATCTACCGTTTTCTAGAGTTTCTAGATATATTTGAGTTAAGTTCAGCAACCTGTACAGTATTATATACAGTATTAAATGTATTAAACAATATTTAATGCAACCAAACGGTCAGCTGGTTGTGTCAGTACCAATGTAGCCTCACTGTTGGAGGGTTTTGTTACCCACTCCCACACCCTGCTTATTGGTTTGCGATGGCAATTTATATGGCGGACCCTCCATGAAACCGTACAAAACGGTGTGGAAGTGGGTAGAGGGAGAGTGTAGGGGCAGGGTGTGATTGGACGTTAGGATCCAGTGTTCTAGGATATAGGGATGTAATGTTGATGATTGAGAAAAAACAGTTCTTTCTGCTGTTGTTGTTAGTCACTCTTCAAAAAGCTAATGTACTGTAATTGTGAATGAGTAAAATCCGAACTCGTAGAATAATGTCTAAATTATATCTGATTAATGGCTGAAATGAACAAACCTGTGTGGAAAATAAACAGTTTCATTCAATTTGATTCAGTTTCTGGTCAGTAGGGTTAAATGAAATAATAATTCTGTTTTAATCTTCCCTTCCAAGGACCATGAACATGCCACGTTTGACGACATCCTCGGTGAGTGTGACATCTGTGTTTTTTTCCTTCTTTTTATTATTAGCTCTCGAGTGAAAATAACTCTCCCAGTGTAAAAGTCGAAAAGATGAGGGTGGAATAAGTTTCAGCTTGCTGGAGGGCAGAGTTGACTCATTGTTTTTGTACTCGTGTGTGTGTGTGTGTGTGTGTGTGTGTGTGTGTGTGTGTGTGTGTGTGTGTGTGTGTGTGTGTGTGTGTGTGTGTGTGTGTGTGTGTGTGTGTGTGTGTGTGTGTCTGGATAGACAGCCAATTTATGTGTCTCATCATTACGGCTGAGTGGGAAAAGTGACACCTTTCTCTCTCTCTTTCTCTTTGCTTGTCCCTTGCCCAGAGGAGATCGAGAAGAAGCTGACTTCTTACAGGAAAGGCTGTAAAATCTGGAACATGCTCATTTTCTGTCAGGTGAGTGACAGCAAAGACGGGGCAATATCATGACATCATTGACACGTTGTCCTATAAATTAGATTTGGCTCTCAATCAGTCAGATTACTTCTGTCCAACTAGTAGTTATGGATTAAGGGATAGACTCATATCAGCTGCTAAAGATAAAAATATGTTTTATGTATTCATTTGTGACAAAGGGAATTTTTGAAATATAAATGCCTCTTGTGAAATCAAAATGAATCATAAAACAGTTATTGTAAAATTAAGAAATAACATTTCATCACAATGAGCTGAGTTGTAATACTATTTCTGTTGATGTGATTCCCACCTGCATGCTGCACTCATTCACAGTCCTGATGAATAAAGTAACATGTCTCCTGCTGCCTTGATGAAATAGATTAGGCATAATTGATATCAAATAACAGCCAAATGCAACGGTCCCTTATTCGTTGATACTGTCATTTCCCTATTTCTCAATTTATTTTCGCAGAATGTGACAACTCCCCTGAGTTGATTGGAGGATTTTCAGATCACCTGTTATGCAGGGTGTGGGGACTGGCTGCTCATTAACAATTGACAGCAGCTTGGTGCATTTCCCCTCTAGGCCAATCAGGGTGTGACATCGCTTTTCTTCTAAGGCTAAAGAGAGGTGGGGGATTGTACACCCAGGACGATCTGATCCTTCCTTAATGTAATGTAGAGTTTGTTTTAGCAGATCCAGCCAGAAACTTTGGTCTTCAGCAGTGGCGGCTGGCCAATAGAGGGCGCTAGGGCCCCCCCTTGAGCCACAAAAAAAATTAAAAAAATAAAATAAATGATATTTTAGTTTTTGAAATATGGAATGCACCCAGTAATATTTGTAAAATATGATATCTAAATTATATGCTTTTCCTCCACGTCCTCTCCGCCTGTCTGCACGTCTCAGCAGAGCTGGGGCACTGAAGAATCTGCCCACAGGAGGCGGGTCTATGAAGCAGTTTAGCCAATTGCTGATTAAAGATGTAAATAACTGACATACAATTTAGCCAATTAGCGTCCTCAAATACATTCAGCGATGGCCAGAATTCGTTCTGCCCCAAGCTGCGCGTTCTCGTCAGGAGAAGTCTCTACAGGCGAGCGCCAGCGCGAGCACTCCTCCTCCAAGACCCGTTTGAGAGGAGAACGTTTGTGGAGAAACATGTGTTTTATATTATAATGAATATTAATATATGATATATATATTATTATATTATACTGAATTTCTTGCGAGGGTGACAAAAATACATTTTCTATGTTAAAGTTTTGATTTTCTGGTGTCATTTTTTTTAAACTCCTCTCTGGTCAAAAGTGTTTTGGGATTCCACACAATTTCTACCACAACCGTCAGTACTTCAGACTATTTTAATTCTACTGCACATGAAGGAATGAGGTGACTTTCATACCTAACAATCCGTAGTAACACAAGCACCTTTCCACAGGGAGGTCCAGGCCATCTGTACCTGCTGAAGAACAAAGTGGCCACCTTTGCAAAGGTGGAGAAGGAAGACGACATGATCCAGTAAGACTTCATTCTGTGGCTGTAACCAGAGATCTTCGGGGATTCGTTTTTATAACTCTTTCATTATGATACAGACTCATAGCGTTAACATGCATGATTAAAAAAATCTGTGTTCCTTTTACCCTTTCACGTATAGATATTACATTTGAATGATTGCAGGTGGTGTAAAAGCATTTGATGGAAATCTTTAGCCATAAGTTAATCTAATCATTCCAATCTGACCCTAACCTTCTTACCAACTCGCCCATTAGTTGTCGTTTCCCGTAACCTCTCGTTCTCTCCCAGGTTCTGGCGGCGGCTCGGCAGGCTGATGAGCAAGCTGAACCCGAAGCCCAACCTCATCCACATCATGGGCTGCTATGTGCTGGGTAGCGCTAATGGAGAAAAGGTAGTCGTCCTTTTTGTTGTCGTGACAAGCCGGGAGAACAAACGAAGACTTCCACACTCCTCTAGTTAGTGCAAAAGTTCACTTAAATGTCTACATGCAGCACAAAATCTCAAATATGCACACACACACACACACACACAAAGGCATCTGCTGTGTATAGAACCTTGCAGATAAATCATTTAAACAATCTGTTTGCTTCGAGTCTATAGACGGGCGCACTTTTTGCAAATGTGCGGTAAAATAACGACAGAGGGAGCAGTTTTTTGTGCATATGAAAGATAAAGATTGTTTTTTAATCATTGGAACAAGTGTATGAGTTATGCCTCAACCACGACCTTCTGCTGCCTGGCTGCAGCTCTGATCCGGCTGTCGAGCACAGGCAAGGGGAAGGACACACACACACACACTCACACACACACACAAACACACACACACACACACACACACAGCACTTTGGAATGACAGGGAGAATAGACTCCTTGACACCCACTCAATTAGGCTAAAGCCACTCGGCCCCGCTGCAATTACAAGCTCACGTTTGGAAACACACTCATGCCTCCTCCGGTGGCCCTTCCACCCCCACTGACACTGATACACTCTTGCTATATGCAGCCACACTCGCATACAGCGTATGCACAGGAACGTGCCCACACACACTGAAATATTCATACTTTCTCATTCGGCCCCGTCTTGAACAACTTGTACCTCTGCTTCCTGTGATTACTTACCGCTTGTTCTGCACTCGGGTGGTCAAAATGTGGAGCTTCTTTTACCAATGTTACAAAAGCGCCTGCATTTGAAAATAGTCGTGAGATATCAGAGAAAGGTGCAGGGTAAAGGCCGTGTCATGCATATTGTATGCTTGTGTACCTCTTGACCTTGATGCTTAGGAATGAAGTGTTTAATGCAGTGTGAAGCTATAAGGGCGGTCAAGACACTTCCAGAGAAAAAAAACAACACAACACTGATCTTAAAAGCCTGTCGTATGTTAGTAATAGAGAATTAGATTGATATTTGTAATTGAATATGTTTAACACTACAGGGTTTTTAATTTGAAGCACATACAGTGATTCAGTACAAGTCACATAGGGGATAGCAGGGATGCTGCTGCCTGTTTGCGCTGCTGCAAGCTCAGCTGGACAGCCGCTATTAATAGACGGACTGACTGGCTGAGCTACCTTCAGAGGATGCTCGCTCCACTCCACCCAGCATCAGTCCTCTCAGCTCTACCAGCCATCTCACCCTGCAAATACATACACGTACATGTAGGAATGTGTTTTCTTTAAAAAATGATTCAAAAAATCCGCTGCAGATTATAGTTGTCTGTAGTGTCAATCAAGCTGGTATTGGCAACCTTTTCTCACTCAAAACTCAAATACTGCCACTTGGCCTGTGCCCTTCAGTGTCTGATACCCTTAAACCTCTGTATGAGACGAACCGGGCTCTCTTCATGAAAAAAAACCCCAAGTATATTTTGTTTTTTCTTAACAAATTTAAGACAAATGAAGAAAGTTCAATTGAACAATATCATCAACCAAGAAAACCATAATATTGTATTTTTCTCATCTTCTAAAAAGAGAAAATTGTGTGCAGGGACTTTATCTGTGATTATTAAAATCACTTGTTTCAGCTCTATTCCTCTCTGTTATCATCATTGTTGGACAGTGAATTAATGTGTTAGGATTCTGATCATATTGGACTCTTAGATTGTTTATTTTCTATTCTTGGATTTGAGTGGGTACGTTTGCTAAACAGAGTAATACTTTGTCTCATAGTGGTGCTTCACATTACCGCTTTTAATAATCATTACGGTCTCTGAACATATGAGACATACTGGTTTTGAACTGTCCGTTGGCAGAATTAACTTATAAGAGTCTGTCCATTCTTGGTTAAAGACTCTGGTCTCACTGACTACTTTTCTCTTTTTAGAGAACATCATGTGAAATCACTTCTCTGACTCACGTACTTCTCCAACTACTCGGTCTCTCTCCCTGTCCCTCTCCTATGTGTGTAAATCTCACTCAAGCCGCAATGCTTTTTGGAATGCACATATTTGATTAGCTGAGTAGCATCCCGTGATGCAAATGACACATGCAATTGGTCGGTGTGTTTCCTGGACCGCTGAATGAGTGCCTTAAAGTCTAGAAACGCTAAAGAAGCGTCAAAAGAAGCTCCGTCAAAATGTAATGATTCTCAATTTTCCAGCGGGTTGCAGGTCGGAATACAACGGCGTCTGGGTCCGGACCCAGACCGTGCTCCGCCTGTTAGGAACCCCTGCCTTATGTTCACAGTATAACTACAAAAACAAATTAAATTTTAAAAAATCATTCCACTTTGAACTTGACGGATGTACTGCGTAAGCTTCTGGAGATGAAACCTGCAAATGCCGTTTGGCCGCTGGGCTCCATGTGTGATGGCACGACAGCTGGCAGTGTACTGAGAGGAGGGACAGGGGCGACGAGGCGGAACAAGAGGGAGGAGGAGGAGGTGTCATCAGGTCTGACAGGCCTCTAGATAAACACATAATGGAAGGATACAGTTGATGTGTTTGCTGGGTAAAACTCTCAAAGAACAAATGAGAAGTAAAAGCACATGAGTCCACTGTGAGGCTTGAGATTTGGGGATCAATTCAAATGAACACTGAAATGGAGACTACAGAAGCTCGGTCAGTGTCCCAAAACCAACGAGAGCTGCTGATGATGCTGCGATGAATCATCCGTCTCGTTGCTGACACAGGTGACGCAGCTTTAGCCCACTACCTCTTTGACCCACTAGCTCTTGGACTGCTCACAGTGATTTGGTGCTTGGGCAAGGAAAGGCACTTATATACCGTGAGGGAGTAGCGAGTCACTTTAAATCTCTAAATCCAAAAGAATAAAGGTTAACAACATAACATGTGACAAAGAAAAAGAGACACTTTCTCATGTCAGTCCACATAATGTCCACAAACACAATAACAATCAGACCAGCACATGCACCATATATTTTCATTGTTACGCCTCCATGCCAGCGCCAGCTTTGGCGGAGGAATTATCGTTGTGGTCCGCCATCTTGAAGGTCGTCTCAAAGCTTTTATTTCTGCTCTGAGGAGCGGGGATACACGAGAGCAGCCTTCACGGAAGTCTTTTAAACAGTGGTGGGCCGTCAGGTCCAGCTAAGCCTTCTCTGCTGGTCTAAACAGAATCACAAAGTCATAGCTCTTATAGCTTCCAGTGCAGCTTGTTTTAAGGAGAGCTTTTATCCAATCCAAGATTAAACCCCTATGTCTCTATGTAAGGAGAGAGGCCCGAGGTCCTCTAGGTAGACTTTGCAGTTTAAGTGAATGGGGACGATATTGTTGATTGTCACAGTCTTCAACCAATCAGATCTTTAGTTTGACATGTTGGGCGTATTCTTTGACGTGCCAGTGGCACCGAGGTAGCTTGCTAAGGACGTCAGCATTAACGTGTGCCATGATTGGTCAGTGGGCGAGCACGTGACTAATGTGAAATTTAAGGAAACTGGCAGAAGTTAGTTGGAGTAGTAAGAATTCAAATTGAAAGATATGGAAGAAATTATAAAAGATTTTAGGGTTTTGCTTGGTGTAGTTTATTCATTTTTTTACCCAGCTTTGTTTTTTTAACACTCAATGGCTGACTCAGCCATGAAATGGATTTGTATGAACGGTGTTCCTGGCTGACAGTGTTGCACATTTTATGGCTGGGAATGTGTTTCATTTTAACTGAGCATCTTGGTGTTTGGAGCTATGCTACGCTAACCTGAGGACGCCATAGCACATCAGGACACTACGGTGCTTTTGAAAACTTTTAGAGAGACTCGAGTGGATCTACAGATCAACGAACACGTTCGCAGGGAAACGGAGCTCCACAATTGCGGTCCGCCACAGTCGGCGGGCGGTCTGAGACCGGTCGCGGTCGATTCGTCCATGAGAAGGACTTCTTACTGGAACTCTCCAAGATGGCGCCACGCATGACTGCTTCGACGTGTTGGTGCGCATTGTTTTGTGTTGTTTTTGTCGTTAATTCAGTTTTATGCTGCGATACCCGGAGCTCTTTCACCAGAGATGAGCTCATGAACATCAGGGGTACAACTCCAGCGGACTTAGTTACAACTTTTCTGCTGACTTCTGTGGAATTACTGGACATTCTAGTCAAAGGTGCTCTCACCTTAGCCCATGCAGTGAGACGACGGCGGAGAGGGAGACGGGCCGGCGTGCTTGTGCGTCTCCGATCACGTGGATTCCGCACACCGCTGCCGGGCATATTTCTCTCAAACGTCCGCTCACTGTGCAACAAACTGGACGAACTTCAGCTACTGGTGGGGAAAGACAGAGACTTTTCTTCATCTTCTGAAGCTTCACTGTGCTTCACTGAGACCTGGCTATGTAGATCGATTCCGGACTCTGCGCTCCAGCTGGCTGGCTTCCAGCTGTTCAGAGCGGATCGCGATACGGAGCTCTCCGGCAAATCTAAAGGTGGAGGAATCTGTTTTTATACCAACAGTGGCTGGTGCAACGATGTGTCAGTGATTCTTCAGCACTGCTCTCCTGATCTGGAATATTTTATCATTAACTGCAAACCCTTTTACTCCCCACGTGAGTTCGCTTCATTCATCCTAGTCGGTGTTTACATTCCGCCACAGAGCAACGTGCAGGCAGCACAGCGCACGCTCGCCGACCAGATACTGTGTGTGGAGCGGACCTACCTGGACTCTCCAGTTATTGTCCTTGGTGACTTTAACAAAAGAAACCTCAGCCAATGCTTCTGTCTGGAGAGGACTCAGACAGATTACCAATTACAAGCCTAAGACCCCCCACTCCATGAACGACCTCCGTCTGGCAGACGAGCTGAACAAGTTCTACTGTCGCTTTGAAAGACAATGGGACAGTCCTGACTCCATCCCCCACAGCCCCATCAACCAACACCAGACAACCAGCCCCCCCTCCCCCAGCTCAGCAGGGGCCCATGCCTCTGTACCACCCATTCCGGCGCTCCCCCACCCCCAATGACGACTCTCTATTCTGGAGGGAGATGTAAATAGGCTTTTTAAAAAACAGAACCCCCACAAAGCAGCCGGCCCAGACTTGGTCTCCCCCTCCACCCTGAAGTATTGTGCTGATCAGCTATCGGCTGATCGGCTGTGTTTACAGACATTTTCAACACCTCCCTGGAGACATGCCATGTACCAGCCTGCTTCAAGGCCTCCACCATCATCCCTGTCCCTAAAAAACCAAGGATCACAGGACTTAATGACTACAGGCCTTCGCCCTGACCTCTGTGGTCATGAAGTCTTTTGAGCGCCTTGTCCTGTCCCACCTAAAAACCCTCACCGACCCACTCCTGGACCCCCTGCAGTTTGCCTACAGAGCCAACAGATCTGTAGATGATGCGGTCAACATGGCCCATCACTTCATCCTCCAGCATCTGGACTCCCCAGGAACCTACGCCAGGATCCTGTTTGTGGACTTCAGCTCTGCTTTCAATACCATCATCCCGTCTCTGCTGCATAGCAAGCTCTCCCAGCTGCAGGTGCCCGACTCCACCTGCAAGTGGATCACAGACTTCCTGTCAGGAAGCAGCACGTGAAGCTGGGAAAGCACGTCTAATCCTCCAGGACCATCAGCACCGGCTCCCCCCAAGGCTGCGTTCTTTCCCCTCTGCTCTACTCCCTGTACACCAACAGCTGCACCTCCAGTCACCAGTCCGCCAAGCTCCTAATGTTCGCGGATGACACCACCCTCATTGGACTCATCTCTGGTGGGGATGAGTCCGCCTACTGGTGGGAGACTGACCATCTGGTGACCTGGTGCGGTCTGAACAACCTAGAGCTCAACGCTCTAAAGACAGTGGAGATGGTTGTGGATTTCAGGAAGAACGTAGCCCCACCAGCCGCTATCACTCTGTGTGACTCCCCCGTCGACGTGGTGGACTCCTTTCGCTTCCTGGGCTCCATCATATCCCAGGACCTCAAGTGGGAGCTCAACATCAGCTCCATCACGAAGAAGGCTCAGCAGAGGATGTACTTCCTGAGGCAGTTGAAGAAATTCAACCTGCCAAAGACAATGTTGGTGCATTTCTACAGAGCCATCATTGAGTCCATCCTCTGCTCCTCCATCACGGTCTGGTACGCTGCAGCCACAGCCAAGGACAAGGGCAGACTGCAGCGCATCATTTGCTCTGCTGAGAGGGTGATTGGCTGCAATCTGCCGTCCCTCCAGGACTTGTTCACTTTAAGAACCCTGAGGCAAGCAAGAAGGATTGTGGGCGACCCCTCTCACTCTGGTCATGATCTGTTTGTGCCCCTTTCATCTGGTAGGAGGCTGAGGTCCATCAGGACCAAGACCTCACGACACATGAACAGTTTCTTCCCGTCGGCAGTCGGGCTCATTAACAGAGCCCGGGACCCCCACTGACTCTGTCATCCCCAGGACAAATTCCCACCGGTCACTCCCCCGCACATCCCTTCCATTACACTCGACACTTTCACACTACACTTACATCTCACTGGTCTATAGTCCTGTTATCTGTTCGTTTGTGCACTTTACTTTATTTTATATTTCACTTTATCTTATATTCCACTTTATTTTATATTTTACTTTGTCTTATATTTTCTGTAAATTTAATTTGTTTCTACTTTGTGTTGGGATCAATAGGGGCTTGTGTTTGAGTTATCAGCTTTAAGAAACTGAATTCTTGACATCAATAGAATTATTAATGTGAATAACAATTATTAATGATTATTAATAATAACGGGGCACCACCCTGCGAACAGGGACCGATAACCAAACGATAAAACTAAGTCTCATAATTAGTAGTCACTCATCAGTGACAGTGAAGGTTGGAATCCGAGCGCAGGCTACTACATACAGATCATCACATACATATGCACCATTAATCACAGACGACTGCTCTTTAAAGTATAATGGAGTTTATTAAATTAGAATAACAAAAGATCAGATCAATTAATATCGCAATCAACAAACGCCATCATACAATTTTATGTACCTAATATCTAAAGAAATGAAATAAAAGGGGAGGAGGGTGTGTATATAAGTATGTGTGTATGTATATGTGTGTGTGTGTGTCTGTGTATAAAAGGAAGGGGGGTGAGGGCCCTTAACACTCACAGTCAAAGACTACAAAGATGGCCGCTGGCCTACTAGCAGAAGGGGGGTTGAGACTGTGGGTTAAAAAGGGGAAGGGCTTAAGGTATTACCGCTGAACACCACCAGATGGCGTAGTCGAGGGACTTAGACAAACTGGGGGGGGGGGGGGGGGGTGAACCTTAAGATGCTACCGTGACCCGCCACTAGATGGCCTAGTCGAGTGACTTGGGCAAACTGGCGGAGGAGAGGGGGGGTCGCTGTGTGTGAGCACGTGTGAGAGAGAGAGGGTCAGAGAGAGAGGGGGTCACCTCCTGCTGTGTTGGCAGGAGGGTGAGCCAAGAAAAGGTGGAGAGAAATCGTAAGTCAACATAAATCAAACTTCTGCTGCGATATCCTGAGGAGCATAAGTACGTTATTCTCTCATGCGTAAGCATACCGTTGTCGTCTTGAACTGTCGGCAGCTTACGCAGTGATGAACACGGCACTCAGCTCACTCACAGAGCCGAGTTAATGAAGAGAGAAATATCCCACAAAGTTGAATACAAATGAATGAAAATAATCCCAAAGAAAACAGTCAATGCAGTTAATACACAATACAAACGGGACTTCTCTGGTCCGTGATGTTTGTGTATTTACCTCCGTATACTGCGATGTGTCTTTAACGCGAACAGAATACGGGCAATGCACAGTGGAGCGGAGCTGGGGTCCGCTGGGTGTTGCGCAATACCTTGATATTACGCAATAGTAACGAAACACACAAAAACACGGGAATATCAACATATACATGAATTAACTTGAATGAACTTTAAGTTAATTTAAGCTAAGCTAGCCCAGATGCACAATGAACGCTTACTGTTTGAGACTCGTGCAGCGGGGAGAGAGTCCGTGCAGGATCGTGCCTTCTTTGTCCAGAAGGGAAGGGGTGGGGGCGGCTTGCTGGGGGCACGGCGTTTGCCGGCCCGGTCCGTTGTGGCTCGGCTCGCTTTGGAGCGGCCGCTGGACGTGATCAATCCTCGCTGCAGAGAGGATGATTTAACATCGGATTGAGACGCTGTGGTCCGTACGTCTCATCGGAAATCTTCGGGAAGGAGCGAGTTTTTCAGCTGCTGCTTTACCGGAATGTGCACAAAAAGAAAACAAAACAACACGGGGAGGAATCGTGGAAGAGATTCGTCCTGGTGGAGTGAGAGGGCCTTGACTCAAAAAGACAACACGGCTACTTCGGACAGCGAAGATAGCATAAGACCTGTCAGGGTTTGGTGAGGGTTCGAGGCTTTCGTCGACAGCGCGATGCTGGGGGGGGAAGAAAGCTGATGCGTCTCCTTGCGTCCCAGGGACGGATGTCCAGGGTGAAGAACAGCGATTGCTCCCTTGCTCGACCGAGGTCGAAGGGAAAAAGCGTGGAGGTGTGAATTGCAGTCAGTTTTGTTGAACAGTGGCTGAACCACAGGGGTCCTGGTGCTGTCTTGGCTCTCGGCCAATGAGGTTGCAGCGGTGCTCTCAGGTGACTTCAGGAACCATAGTTTTTTGGGGGGGGGGGAATTCACACCCTAATGTGAAAGTCCTTCAGAGGGGGTTTGGTGCTCATCAAACCACAATCAGGATGAAACCTTTCCTTGCAAAAGGGAAGGCCTGATTTTCTTTGTTCACAGCACATGTGCAGCCATATGCTCAGACCCCAACATTTGCATTGTTGATTGTTGTTGATTGTTGTTGATTGTTGTTAAATGGTACGCACCTCCCGTCATGTCAAATTCCTTGTATGTTCAACATACAATGGCAATAAACGGTTCTGATTCTGATTCTGATTCTGAACTGAAATGATGTACTGGGATACATGTACTGGCTTATGTCGAACGAGCCTATTACATTTCCCACAATTTAAGCTTCTGCATTTTCCAAATGCACTAGTATTATTCAAACGTATTGTTCGGCTCGTAAGCCTCGTACCAAACGGTTTAATAAGAATACGTGTATTATTACACCAATAGAAACAAATAACCGTAGCTCAGTAGGACAGCACAGAAGGCCCAGGTATAAATTGCACGGCCCGCCACTGCTTTTAAAGGACGACACATCCCCTCATTGGATATCACTTATTTGATTGGACGCTGCAGCTGATGAGGATAGATCTGAAACATCGCAACATCACCGGAGATTCATAACAAAGTGAAGACAGATCACAGATTGAACCCAAAATGTACATTTTATTTGTTTTCTGATTTATCATCTGGTTGAAAATATAATAATAAATACAGAATGCATTGTGTGCAAATTCATGTACAGGTGTTTGTTAAACAGGTAACAGGGACAACACACTGCTGCTCTGGCAGTAATAGCTGTGTGATTCTCTACTAGTATTTGTACAGTGCATACTTGTGCTGACACGAACTGACATCAAACGTCTCTGCGGCTGTTTAAGCCAACTGGCAGCTGATCAAGCTGTGATCAGCCGACAATAGAGGAAGGGATGTATCATTTCTCTAACAACATATTCCCTCGCTTCCTCTCCCCTCGCATGGTTTCCTTGAGAAGAAACGTGTATGCAAAACAACTGTGAGGCGGTAATTCCTTAAAAAAACATTTTGCCATATAAAGACTGGAATGGAAATTCTTTATTAGGAATAACCCCTTGACATGTACCATGTCGTTTTCAAGGGGGGGTCCTCAATGGAAATTATACAATACAAGCACAATAAGACAAAACATTTGACAAAAATAACAACAAGATAGTTAAACGATATCAAATATGCCAAATAAATATATAAATATCAAATAATAGGACATTCAAAATTAGGAGGTCAAACTCAAACAGAGCATGAAAATATATCATTCTTTCATAGGTTATAGAAAAGCATTAATGTCAGTGATATCATTAAGTAATGAAGTCATAAGACATAATTACAGAGATGTCATTATGGACATGCACAACTGATCCTATAAAAAGAAGACAGCGTGGAAAGCTGATATGGACAGGTAAATTGTTGAGCTCCCTGTGTGAGAAGCTGCTCTGCCAGGGCCCAAACAGAACCACTCTCACGGATGCCTCTACACGGACAGAAAACATTACCATGAGTGCCTTTCACTTATACTCAGCTATTGCAGTGTAAGTGGCACGTTGACCTTTTTTCTTCATGTGCACTCCAGCTGCAGTGCCGTAATGCACAGAATCAAAGTGGTGCAGGACCTCCCCACACCGGTTGGTTTTTGTTTTCCATTTCAGAACGCCCGATGGCATTTGGAATGAAGCAGTCCCTCTCTTAGTAACTCTTCCTCTCTGTCTCTCCCTCTTTCTCCCCCGCAGCTGATTCAGACTCTGAAGAGGCTGGTGAGACCCTCCTCGGTCGACTTCAAGTCCCCACTAGAGCTGTCTGCAGAGGGTAAGAGCACAACACGCGCACCTGCAAAATACTTGCAAACTCACACGTGCTAGATTTCCTGCTGTCCTGTTAAGCCCTGCGCCCCCAAATTTGGGGGCTCTCGGTACCATAGGGGGTAGCATATACCGTCGAAAAAAATGCACTTATCGAGAGCGAATATAATGCATGGATACATGTTTTTACCAGATTAAAAAACAAAGTATGGACAACAATATCATGCAAGCCATTTTTTACACACTCCAAACACAATTCTACACAACTATTATAATCAACTAGAAGATTTACCACAATATCACGTATTTTTTGCCATGAGTCCGCGAGCTACGCACTCCGGTTTGAGCTACCACGTGAAAGCTAAAGGCTAACCAGCCAAACCGAGATAGCAGAATGCAAGCCAACAACACACAGATTCCGGAGATATCTTCAAAATTTCTCTCCGTGAAACCATAACAGAGAAACAGCCAACAAGCAGCAAAACCACAAACCGTTTTATAGATAATTATCATAACCGCTCCTCACCTTGAGCTGATATTGATGAAGACAAAGCATATTTTCCCGGTCCTGGAGCTAGAACATGTGTTTATCCTGTGTCTTATTGAACTGTGTCTGGGAAAGCAGGCTCTTTTTCTGAAGCAGGGGGCGAGGGGCGGACGATTTGAGTTTTTACGCATCACGAGAGACAGCGCGGTATTGATTCTCACTGGCTAACGATTCTGTAAATCAATCCTACGTCATCCCCGCTCAATTCTATGGACTCTGAACTCTGTCAAAGGAGGGTTCATTGACTGAAATCGACCAATGATAGGCTGAGATAGGCCTCCATAGACACAGAGCAACTGGAATTCAGACGAGAAAATCCCATGGATGAGAGATAGGATTCAGGCTCTCAAAATGATGCCAAACTGCTGTATTTGGATAGATTGGACACTATTAGTGATAAAACAAGTGAAATATATAGTTAGTATAGGAAATTACAATTGAAAAGCTGTTTCCAAAATTACAATTTGGCTGACCTCTCTGTACTAAAACCTCTCTAACTTTGTTCTGCTTCACTTTATCAAAGTCAAAATGTGCAGAGAGACTGTTCACACATTGTGCTATGATTTGGAAGAGGTTTTAGACTTGCAGCTGCTTTTTTTTCAGGCGAACCTGAAACTTTTCAATTTGAGCTGTGTGCCATCTTCATTTACTCTTAACCAGTAACATATACACACAAAACATACATGCAGCCTCACCTGTACACTCGCTGAATATTAATAGCGGCCATTAATCAATGGCAGTGAGCCGCTCAGCCATGCAGAAAGCCCATTAGGGAACATGAGCAAATATACAGGTGTAAACTCGGCATCCCTCATCGCTCAATTTCTCGACATCTATCGATGCAATGCTAATTATTTTCCTATTAAAATGTCATTATCGCCCTCCATATGTTTTCCCATCCTCTGTTGAGCCACCATTCTTCCTGTTTCTCTCCACACGTGCAACCTATGAAGAAGCAATCAGCACGTATTGCTTTTCATTCATATCGCTGTGCTGGATGTGATCAAGTCAAAGTTTATTATAGCTCAATGTCAATATGACAAAGCCTCAAAGGGCTGCACATTAAATACAACCAGCAATGAGCAACATATAGAAGTGAGATAAACAACACACAAAGCATTGCAAACAGGAAATTAAACAGACACATTATACACAATCGAAACAGTAGCAGCATGAGCAAAATATATGAAGAATTACAAAAGTGTAAGTTCGTTAACCATAGTTTAGCATTTTAGGCAGACTAGGGGAGGTTGAAGGCTGACACACAAGAAGTGTTTTAAATTTAATTTAGAATTAATCATTGGATCAAATTTTATACATTTCAGCCAATAGATGTTAATATTTTTCACTTTAACCTGCTGGTGGCGCTAGAGGAAAGGTTATGCAAACACCAAAGTCAGTAGGATTCATCATCTGGGAACCATGACTGTCTGGTGACTCATCATCTATCTAATGACAGTTTTTTTTTTTTATCTACAATATAACACTTTCATAACATAACATTCATAACATTCACTTTCCCAGGGAAGTTGCAATTTCAAAAAAAAGTCAACCTAATAGTTATAGCAGCAGTACCGTTTCATGTTGGGCAAATGGATGACCTCCTAAAATCAGCAAGCATGTCCTTTATTTTGAAAAAATCCAATGCTGTGACTGATGACGCCATGACAAAAAATGATCGCCAGCATAGTGACCCAGATCTCTCACCTGCCACAATCACAGTATTGTCAGCTAAATTGATGACACGTACATTCCCATCAATAATCTAATGGTCATGGAGTACCTTTGTATTGATCTCACATACCATCATAACCAAAATAGAAAACAAGTCTAACTGGAACAACACACAGCAGACATGGTTTCCTGGGATAGATGCACGTGTCGTGCCTGTAACATGAGCTGTATTGAAGTGAGCGTCTTCTTAATAATAAGCAGTACACATGATTTGTGGTAAATCCAATGGCCTCCAGCTGAAGAGCTACAGGCTCATCTGGGATCGTCTCCATCACCCCATTCCATTGTGTTGAGATGGAAAATCATGTGTTTCCTCACCAGTAAATCAGTTTCTATTCCTCTGTATTTTATTGCACAGTTTATTGTTTTGTGGTGTTAGTCGTTAAAGTATCCTACTGAGTGTATGTGTAAGACCTTGTATCAAACACCACGACCTTCACCGATAACACCAAGGTGAACAGCACAACCTTAATATTTCAACGTAACCGTAACGATATGCAGCAAATGACGTGCACTATGAGTTTGCTGACGTTAGCTAGCTGTGCTAATGCCGTTAGCAAGCCAACGCCAATATTAGCACAACATCAAGGAAAAAAATGTAATAGTTTAGGCTGCTCGATTATGGCAAAAATCATAGTCACAATTATTTTGGTCAATATTGAGATCAGGATTATTTAATACCATAAACATTATGCATTTAGAAAGACAATTTTGTAGCCTACTTTTTAATATCTGATGCGCTTTGAGAGCAAAATGAAGAGGCTAGAGTTATGAAGAACTTTGTCCTCCAGTAAACCATTTAATCCTAAACATGCTGGTTGAATGACCTGCCAAGCCGGGCATAAAGACAAAATGTGAGAATACTTACAAAAAGGAGCGTGGCACTTCTATACCTAGTTTCCATAATCGTTTGAAGCAAAAATCATAATTGAAATTGAGAGATAATTAACGTTAATGTTAGCGTGCTAACAACATTAGCGTAACTAGCTAACGTAACCTGCGTTATGTTACCTAACTTTATAAGTTAGTTATATTTTAGCTTGGTGTTATTGGTGGATGTTGTGGGGCTTATTCAAACTAATGAACACAGTCTATTGTGTCCTGATAATAATCTCTGGCATAGTACACAATTTCAGTCGTCACTTATTTCTCCAATTTGGGACTGGAAAGGGTCCAACGGAGGAGGTGGGCTTGAGTCTGGAGCTTCTTCCTAAATGACCAGTGCGAAAACACTGATATGGTTAAAGTAACAAACTACTAATGGACAGAAGTGTGTCTAGAACAATAATAATCACAGAATGCTATAGTGGGCTGTGTTAGGTGAGCTCAGGGTCTCTCAGTAGGGTTGTGTAATCTTGAATCTTTTCTCTGTGTCCCCCCTGGCTGCAGGCAAAGAGATGATCGAGATGTACTTTGACTTCCGTCTGTTCCGCCTGTGGAAGAGCCGCCAGCACTCCAAGCTGCTGGACTACGACGACCTCTTGTGACCTGGACCGTGTTCTGTTGGCTTTTCAAGCGGTTATCTCACGTCTGAGCCTACTGTAAGGTGACAGGGCATTTGGTTGAAGGGGCCCTCCTGGACGGGGCTCTGCGGCAGAGCTGGAGCGGTTTGCAGTGCGGTTGGGTATTTTTTCCCCCACTCTGAGGCGACAGGGTGGCCTTTCGTAGATTCAGCCAGCCGTGTACTTTTCCTCCCTTATCCATTTTCACTTTCTGCCTTTCTCTCTGAGAAAAGAGAAAGACAAGGGGACGCGAAGAAGGACGGGAAGCGAGGGACTCATCATACTAGCCTAAATGTGTCAGAAGATGCTAACTAGAGTTAGATTCCTGAGTTCAGAGAGGATGTCAGATAAAGGAGAACAGAAAAGACTCCTCCTTTCCTTGTTTGTTTTTTTTGCCTTCAGCCGACCTATCTGCTCTTTTAAGATGGAGGCTTATTCGAGGATGGAAGTCATTTCTTTGTCAGGTGTGGAAATTATTCACAAGGGGATTAGAGCTTATATGTAAATAAACAAGTGCTTACTGGAGCCTTAGATAATAGATTTCCAGCATCTGTCTCCATGCTATCATGTGAAAATCTAGACTTATTCAAATTTAGAGTTGTCTATTTAACACAGCTTTTTCACAAATAAATGTACTAGTATTTCGTACAGACTGTTGTATTACCTCAGGTTAAATCCCTTGTTTGATATTAATAATTGTACTCGCTGTTGGCAACATACTGTAGAGCAGAATCCAAGGCCTTCATAGCCACACTGAGTCATCCTCAGCGGACTGTCAGGGATGTCAAATTTTAGCTTGTGTGTGTCTGAAGAGCGGAGGTTTTTTTCTTCGATATTTTCATATAGTCTTTCGAGTTAACTGTAGCCGAACTGAGAGATGTGTCCACGCATGTTTCATGCCATTTTCAGCATTACACTTGCCGCTGCTGGAGCCGACACAAGCGGTTCTTTCTTGAGCCGTTGGCCGCTGATCCTTTTTAGCGTGTGTGTTTCCACAGCGTATGAGAGGTCGCAGGCTTTTTACACCGTAAAAAACAATTTGAGTAATTTTGAATTTCTCATTTATGACTTGAATCACTCAAAGTAGCAACGGAGTGGTAGAGGTGATACGTTCCTTAGAGCTATTTTTTGTTTCTCCTCACCACCTTATTGTTGTTTCAGTTTGAATGTAAAAAAAAGTGTTGTGGCATTTCAGTGAAGAATTCATCTCTAATATCCATTTTAAAATATCAGGATACTTTTGCTAGAGTTGAAATTACGTGTATTTTGTGTATTTTAGGATTTTAAAAAACTTAAAGGTGCACTCCAGCAATTTAGTACTGCACTTCCAGTACGTTCTGATCTATGGGTAACATTTCAAAAACACTTGATCATCATCTACATTTCCCACGATGCAACTGGATAGCATCTTTTTATTACCCTCCCAGCCTGGTAAATGGCCATGTCTTTCACACTCTGAACATTTATTGCGCAGGCTTTTTGTAAAACATGTCTGAAGCCCGAGCTGAGAAACCCAGATGACATCATCGGACACTACGACATCATCAGGGGTATTTTCTCAATTTTTAAAGTGGACTGAACTTCATGTGTACTAAAATGAATTGGTAGAGTGCCCTTTTAAAACTTTACCAGGCTGATCCTCCATCACATGAGACTGGGACCATTGTAACCCATTTTCAACAAAGGCCAGTATTAGCATGTTGCTGCATTATTGGCCTAAACCATATTTATTAAAAAGTAGTTCTATTTTTTCAAAGCAAGGCCTTACCCCGTTGTATTGTACAGCTGTACACTATTCACACTAATGATGAATAACTACCTGCTGCATTAAAGTAACATTCAATGTTTTTGGGGGAGAATGTTGCTTTAAAGCTCATGTCAAATTTGGAACAGCAGATTTGCTGTTGTCAGTACCGATTTAAGTGTGTCGTCAGAGAGGATGAGTGACCTTTGTGGTGCTCCATCTCAATGGTGAAACTCATTGTATGTGTGTGTCCTTGATGAGGAGTGATTCAGGGGAGGAATTTCAAGCATAGTTCTACAATATGTGTCATTCATCCACATATGCTTCCTAACTTTATACCCAAGGTTCCTGTGAATGTGTGCGTCATGACCACGGAGGGCTGAGCGCTTTCACTGCTTATGTCTACATCCATGTGTTGTTGTTGTTGCTTCCTGAACAAGTCAACTGAGCTGGAGGAAGAGTTCATTGCATTGGAGTGCTTGAGGAATCGGGATGGGGGACTCAGGTGCCAACACTATTCATCTTAATGCATCCATGAGGACGTAGGGGCTCTATAAGGAGAGATTTGGGTTCAAAATGGGACCTTTTAAGCATTCTGAACATCTCCTTATTGCCAGTGACGATGTAAGCCATCCTGTTAAATATGGTTGAAGTTAGTAACTGCTAGGGATGCAACGATCCAATTTTTCAGTCCCTACATCTGGGCCTTAGATATCGGCTGATACCGAGTACCGATCCAGCACTATCGCTTGATTAATAAGCTGTATGCTTCGCTGTGTGCAAGTGAAATCTTGATTAAGGTTGTCGGTGCACCCCTAGTAACCGTCTTAAGACCACTGTTTTATAGTACAAAGAGCAATAATCACTGCTTTGGAAGAGTTTGAAATGAAAGGTTGAACTGTTGTATCTGAAATGACTGAATAGGTTTTTGGTCTTGAACCCTTTAAGTGGATGAAGGACTGAGCCACTTTCTTTTTGAATTATCTGGTTCCTGTTGTAAGTTTCTTTTAAGCAATTTTGTGCTCGTGTTTTGCATAAAACTGCTTAAATGTTCACACTGCAGTCTACTTATCATAACACAAAGTAGCATGCACATCACTGCATCACTGTCAAATGAATTGCGATCATGTTATATAATTATCGTTAGACAATAGTGATATACAAAAAATCTAAATTATTTATTTGACATAGTTTGCTAACAGTATACTAACAGACCCCAATAGCAGCACGGGTTTAATCGCACCCTCCTCCTGGTTTTTGCTATAAAGAGAACCAACATATAAGTAACATGCTTTAGAAGTGTAATTTATCATATTTATTAAGATGTTTTACTGTTCTAATTGGTTGTTGATGCTATTTGCTATTAATGCAAGCTCAAATTTTTTTTCTCTGCTCACTTGTTGACTTGTAAATTAAGGATATTTCCATTGCACTCTGCTTGACAGGGATACCTTTTTCTTTGATTTCCGGAGGCTTCGCAGTTTTTGTTTGTTGTATTAGTAGGGTTAAGCTACAATCAGTGAAACTCCACACTTCCTGCACCGAAGTGTCACATCAAAAACCTCCAAGCTGCTTGCTTGTTTGCAGTATTTTTCACCAACCTCAACATGAATGTAACGTCCCGTCCATTCAAGTTAAATCATAGAACTTTTTATTTTTGCTCGTGCTTACCTTTCTCAAACTTTATATCCTGACTGCTTGTTTCATGTGAGAGTGGACCTCATGGCTTTTGCTGTCTTGTGTGCGCAAATGATCTCTTTTGCTTAAAGGTGCAGTCGGATCTCACCTTTGTAATTGTTATACATTCATGATGAGTTTGTTTCATGCTGATGTGTACTTGTTTAAACATCACCTACTCTCAAACACTTTCTTCTGTAGCAATATACTGTGTATGAATATTGCTGTATGGTTATTTAGATCTGTAAAATGTACACGATAGGGGACACTGTTCAAGGTATTGTCTCTAATAGCTATGGATTTGAATGCCTATTGATTTGCAGCACTGTGGATGATGGAGAGAAACAAAGTAAGAAGTATCTAGAGGCTGCTCACTGCTCTGCTCCTTTGTGTTCTGCTGGACTGCAGTCCGCCACTCATCCTGCTCATATAGGACTCCTCTGCTGTGACTTTTAGTAAACCCTGATTACATGCCTGCTCGATTGTTGTAACTGCATCTCAAGTCAATGTAATTAATCCTGCTGCTGGGCTGGGTTAAATTGCAAGTTGAGTTCCGCTAAAAATTGACAGAAGCGTAATGGATTCCTAATGAATTTCTGATCACAATAGAAACAAAGACCTTACTTACAACACTGGAGATCCATTATCTGTTGTAGAGCTAAGCGCTGAGGCTGTGATCACATGAGACGTGCTGAAACACAAAGCATCACTAGTAAACATGAAGCGTGCGCTCAAGCAGTTTAAAATGTTTGACAGCAACTTACATTACAATTTATAATTAGCACTAGCAAACTGGAGTAGTACAGCCAAGCCCCCAGAAAGCGTGCCAGGCTTTAAATTCAAACCATGGAATTATAACATCTAGGTTACCTTATTTAAATCATTAGGTCCTCAAAATTGTAAAACGCTCTAATAACCAAATCCAGGGTTGTTTTCGTGCTACCATTAATGTGAACAAACCGAGACAGAGCATCAGGGAGGCGGGGTTAAAGGAAAAGCTAGTGTGCTTGCTCTATGCGCCTATAAATGTGATAGATCTTCAAGGGATCCAGATAATTGTATTACTCGCCTCCAACGCTGTATCCACATCTCTTTTATATATCCATGAGTACAGCAGATAACATGCTGCAAAAAGGACAAACACAGGACTTTCACTCAGGAGACTGCTGTTTGTGTCCCGTGTCAAACCAAAACTAAATATTGACTTAATGCTTGTTACCTAACGTTACACTTCTTTCTTGAAGCTGCGCAAGAAAGTCCACTATAGGGCAGTTGTTGTTTATTCACGGTTGTCACATTATGTTGTTACAACACGTTATTACGTGAGTGTTTGAACACAAACCAGGATCCTTTTTTAAAACTAACCAAGTATTTTTGTTGCATAAAGTTTCTGCAAGCGTGAATTTGAGGCTTATATGAAAAGTAATTATGGTTCAGAAACGTCAACATTCAATGTATCCGTGGTTTGCAGAAATGTACAATATCAACGTCTTTTCTGGCGACTGGGTGGTGCATTAACACTTATGCTGTGTTCACACCAAACGCGCCGCATCATTTGCGCCATTTGCGCTGCGTTACATGCGGGGGACCATTTGTGGTCATTCACGTTAATAGTGCCATTCGCGCTAGATGCGCCGTATAGGGGGCGTGGCTTATCGCCCTGGAAGCCGCTCAACTGTCCGCCATCAACCATGGAAAAAAATAACCTATATTTATGCTTAGTACGTATTGTGCAAGTCACAGATATCCCGGGAAACTAACTCATTTCTGGGTTCATATCATAGTCCGGAGGAGCTCCGTGGATTTTATCGAAGTGTATTCCTTGCAAGCCACACGTCGGCTGGTTTACTACAGCTGGTTTACTACTGCAATAAACCGATAAAAGGGATGCCGAAATAACTACATAATGACGCCGATTTGTAAAAAGTCTGAATCATGTTTTGTTCTCTCCGCAAGACGACAAGCAAATAACTTTTGAAATGCTTATTTTCTCTATGGAGCTCGGATCGATCGGTGCTAGCCTATACTAACATTGTAGCAGCTCCATCAACACTCAATATAACGTCATATAGACGTAAATACGGCAGTGTCTTTTTCATTGTTTGTACCGGTTTATACACACACATTTATACACATAGTTTGGTCCGGTCTCTATTGATATGAGGTATCGTAGAGCTCTGGGTGAACACGATGGATACAGTATTTATTTCCTGATTCAACAACGGCCGGACGTCAGTGATGACAGGAGAAACATCTCAACACCGGAGTTGAAACATTTCAACTCACGCGTTTGGGGCATTTGGGGCATTTTGGAGATTGACGCGAATTCGCGCCGCGCCATCGCAAATTTGCGGCACTCCAGTCTCATCGCGTCTGTGCATAGACTTTGTATGTAATCTACTTGCGCGAATAATTTGCGCTGCGTTTGGTGTGAACGCACCTTTAGATGTGGCCAAGTTCTGACCAACTCCAGCAGCGGTTCAGTTGATATTTCTCCTTCATTAGGTAAAATCTGATGGCCCAAGCTGCCCAGCAAGACGTTTTAAGACTTATTCTCGGGGGCAGCAGAACAAGACTCAGCATTTACGTACTAGAGAGCAACATTAGCAGTAATTTGAAGGTTTTGGCAAGCAGACAAATATAAGTCCAACAGTGGTGGCTGGTGGAAAATTTTCTAGGTAGGGCCATCCTATCAATTTCAGCAAACATCCCAGTATGATTTAATGCAAAAAAATTAAAGTATCAAACACGCATTACTACTTTGCAGTTAAATATTCAACATTTATTCCAACACGAAAAAAGCAGTAAATAACACTTATAAAATATAATATAACATGTTTATTTATTGAGATGCCCGTATGGACCTTGTTATAGGAGGTAAAGATCAGGAGAAGTAAACATGAAGTGTAATTATGAATACTGATGTTAAATTAAGCTATGATGAGTTTTCACTGTTAATTTAACATCTGTATTACATGTTGATGCCTCCATGACCAAGTTAAGCAGATGAGACTGAGGACAGCTATGTAGAAGAAAAGATGTTCACTTTGCCTAATATGTAGCTTGACAGAGTTCTCCATGTGTGTCCTGGTGTTCTCATGTTTCCTTACCTCCTCATCCCTCACTCCCTACCCTGGTGTTCTCATGTTTCCTTACCTCCTCATCCCTCACTCCCGTAACTGTCCGTGCTGGATCCGTCCCCGTTGTTTTAAAAAGCTAAATAAGTTATTAGCATGACGTCATCCAGCTAGCCAAACCTGTCTGGTGTACAGCTAGTACAGAAGCTTCGCATGTACTGCTTCCCTTTCCCGCTAGTCTGCTGTCTGATTGTGAGGTCAGGCTGATCTGATATCAGCTCTTTGGCTGCAGAATCTCCGCCAAAGTTCTCCTCTCAAACGGGTCTTGGAGGAGGAGTGCTCGCGCTGGCGCTCGCGCGTAGAGACTTCTCCTGACGAGAATACGCAGCTAGGGGGGCAAAATCTTTTTGGCCCCACACTGAATCTATTTGAGGGCGCTGATTGGCTAAATTGTATGCACACAGGCGCAGAGCACGAGCAGACGAGCACACAGGCGGAGAGGACGAGCAGGAAAAGCATATATTTTGCGCAGATATCACATTTTACACATATTACTGGGTACATTCCACAGTTCAAAAACACAAATATAGACTATTTGTATAATTTATTGTTATTATAATTTTTGTTTTGTTTTTGTGTGGCTCAAGATGGGGCCCCATTGCCCTCTATTGACCAGCTGCCACTGAAGTCCAATATTCACTTCTTTTAGCTGTTTTGGTCTTCACCAACATCAACTTGAATTGAAATTTGTGTCCCCAAAAAACCAAAGCAAGGAGCTAATTTATGCAAAACAAACGTAGATGAGAGGAACCACAGAGTTGGATGACAATTCTTTGTGGGTTCGTCACTACGAGAGACTTCACAATACACAGTCATTCCATCCATTATTAACATGAAAAATATCGACAACTGCAGCTTTAAGTTTAAACTACTATATATACCTTATGAGCATTGGAGAAAATGAAGGAGTAAAATTGAAGGAGTTGAGCACAGAGTCATACAAGGATAGTCTTGGCAATCTTTTTGTGGGTGCCGTCAACTTTGAGACAAACCTCAGCTATTCAAGAGACTCTTCAATGAGAATTCATATTAGCACAAGTAGATTACACTGGAGTTGAGCGAGCGAGCAACACACACAGTTTGTCTTGTCGTGCTGGCTCACTAAAGCCCCCAATTCCATTTCCTGAGAACATGATTACACAAATCAAGAGATTGATCTTTGAACGCCAACCCTTCACTGTTATTTTCCAAATGAAGCTGCGTGTCACCGTTGAGAAAGGAAGACATTTCCCCCCCCCCCCCCACACTTCAAATTGTTAATAAGCATTGTTGTGCCCTCCCCGCTGCTCTTGTCGGTTCCCGTGAAGATTGCCAGGGCTCAGTTGGGAGCTTGATTGAGTTTGATGAGGATGATGGATTGATGCCGCTTTTGATTGCCCTGACACCTCCAGGGGCTGAGATTGTATTTTGGGAAGAGTAGAAAGTAATGTGTTTATGTAACGTCTGTTTCACTTTGGATCAACTCCTAAGTTATCTAACTGAGTGCTACATTGTGGAATAGCTTCCTTAGACTTAACACGCATTGACACACATTGACTTTAGGAGTGATAGATGTTACACTAAGAAAAACAGGTTTGATCAGCCATGTCTTGTTCATCATAGAAGGTATAATAGCAATTAACATTACTGTGTATCTTGTGATTTTGATACTAGAAAAAGTCATGAATATATCTGGGTAGCTTTTCCTGAGCTTTTGGGTTCTTCCTTAGAGTAGACATTATAGATGGAACTTTAATCCAAACTAAATGTGTCTGAACTACTAACAAAAAAATGTTGTTGCATTGCACAATATTGGTAATAACCTGTGAGAAAAATTATTGTTTTTAATGCATTTTTTCCATTAAACCTGAGCTCTACAAAGCATGTGTCATTGTGTTGTTGATTGAGTGACGACATGAACACAGTAGAAAGGGTTAGGGTTCTATTGTTAATGTAGTTTAGTGGGTAGCAGCCAAAAACACGACAGCAACACTTCTAAATATGAATGGACACATGATGCTTCAATGCGCTTCGGATGAGAGGTAATAATTCATTTGTGTGCAAATTGCATGAAATTTCCCTCTGACCATTCATTCAGTGGATTACATTAAACTATATTTGATTGGTTGATGTAGAATTTAGATCCTTGCAGTTCTCGGCTTACGATTGGTTTGGGGACGTCGTTCAGACTCAGTCAGAGTCTGCGCAGTAGTGATAGATATATATTGTATATCAATAATTAACTGACAGAAATGAGAATAACAGAGAACATTGAGATCTTTGCCGTGCATAATGTAAATGTGTCCTGGAGTGCAGATATTGTTGCACGTTGTAGCCCCACTGTGAGAAACAAATCGATTTATTAGCCAAACAGACGGACATAACATATGTGCCGAGGCTGCAGAAGTGCATTGTTAGCTCTCAGCTGGGAAAATGTCCAGATGGAGGATTCATTAGAGTCATTCTGAAATTCATGACTGACTGCTATACTAAAATGGTCGAGGTACAGACCAAACAAAAACACTTGACTGTATACTGATTGTGAAGTCACTGGATGATTGTATACAGTACTACAGCACACAAACACAGAAATACAGGACTTCAGTAGACCACAGAAGTCCGGGCCTTAGTAGCCAGCATGTGATGAATAATTGAAGGGAGGCTCGAACGCACACCGGACCACACCAGCGCAGGAACAAAATGAGTCCTCAACCCACCGGGGATGGGGGGGCTTAGGGGCGATCGAGGACCATTTGATGAGTAACAGAGCAAGCGAGGAGGGTTAGGAGTGGAGCTGGTGTGAAAGAGAGCAGGAGAGAAGAATCAAGAACAGAGGAAACTGTGGAGGAAATTCTGACCATCTTTTACCTCTGTGTTTGGCCCCATAGTTCCATACTCCCCAAAACTTTTCCTTACGCCGACACACTGACAAACACTGATGAAAAAAATATGTTATGTTCTTTTGAGCATAACTCGTATCCCAAATGTGTTTCCTCCCATTTAGAAAGATCCATAAACAAGAATTGTTGAGAGACCAATATGTTTAATACAGATTCTCAGCTGAGGAAAAAACGTCATATATACAAACTTGTTGAGCCGTATGTTAATGCCACCGAACAAAGCCGTGCAAGAACATTAGGGCAAACTGTATGCATCACCATGGGAACTACATGCATTCAGTGGGTGATGCAGAGAACCTGAGACAGTATGGTATGCCACGCAAGTTGTTTTTCCTCTCACTGAGCTACTGGATTTATTTTGTATAGCCCTAAATCACAAATTTGCCTCAGAGTGCTTGACAATCAGTATATATGCAACATCCTCTGTCCTTGACCCTTACATCGGTACAGGAAAAAAGCCCTTTAATAGGGAGGAAAAAAAGGAAGACACCTTAGAGAGAGCAACAGAGGAGGGATCCCTCTATCAGGATGGACAGAAGTGTGATAGATGTCATGTGTACACAATAAACAACATAACAGAGTTACAACACATTCAATGCATGACATATATGATTCATATAATGAGTAGTAAGCAGAATATGGATGGAAAATGTACGACTACTGATAATAACAGCAGAAGTGGATATGGTAGAATGATAACAATAACAAAAGCAGTATCGGTATCGGCAATAGCAATGCGACTACTAATTATAATGATAGTAGCAGTGGTAGGAATATCAGAGTAAGCCAATCAGAGACAGCATTGGGCCAATTAGAGGCAAAGTAAAGGTGGTCATGCCTTTGCCACAATAGGAATCAAATATTGCAAGTGAGACAATTTTAATATTTTTTCATTAAACTTTACAGCAACATAGAATTAAAGCTCCACCTTGAACAGACGTTTAGTACATGTAAGTACATTGTGCTGATAAATCCTCTTTTTCACTCTTCACTTTTACTGTGCAGAATCAATAGCTTTACTATTAATTGTTTTACTTTTTTGAGTACTTATTCTACCACTGCCAATACCAGCATTCCAGTTGAAGAAAGGGTTAAAGTAAACCAGACAATGTTTGGCTGGGGCCCCAAATCACTAAAGACACCCCTGAAAAACAGACACAGGTTGGCGTTACTCGCGGTCAGAAACATTGGTGAAATGCACTTCTCGGAGTATTAGTCGCTTGCTTCTATAACCGCCGTGGTTATAGAGTATGGATTCAATGAGTGAAGGTATGTTTTTCCCACACTAACGTTTAAAGTTAGGATTCCAAAAACGTACACAATTTGAGCTGCAATACTCGTTGACTCCAGGTGAGTTAAAAAAAGTTCAGTTTTAATGTTTTACAGCTCCGCCCCCGCTGCTGCACTAAGCACCGTGTGCTTGTTTAATTCATGCTTGTTTAGTCAAAGTTACTGAATATGTCACGGGTCCAAATTGCACCAAATTCGACAAAGCACCCCGTGGGGTCCCCAGCAATACATCCGCCAAGTGTGAAGCAGATCGGATGAGCAGTTCCCGAGATGTGCGAAGAACAAAAAGACAGGTAGACAGGCTAATTGGGTTGAGCCCCAGGTATAGATCAAACAGTTGAGATCAATCAGAGGGGTTTTACATCATCAGATCTGTGTGTGTGTGTGTGTGTGTGTGTGTGTGTGTGTGTGTGTGTGTGTGTGTGTGTGTGTGTGTGTGTGTGTGTGTGTGTGTGTGTGTGCGTTGGTATCTCCGGATTGTGAGGGCTTTTCACCTGTTTACGTACTTACTTTGTGAGGACATGCCGGACTTGTGAGGACAAAGTCCATGTCCTCACAAGTCGCGCACTGTAGAGGCACTTATCAACACGTAACTAACGTCCTCCCGCGTTTTCGCCGCATGTCTCAAAAACTCGGTTTTACCAGAATTCTAGTGTATGCCAGTGTATGCCGCCAGTGTATCAATTCCATTTTCAGTTTTATTTTTATTTTTTCATATTCGCGCGTTTGTGTATAATGTCTCGTCAATGATTGGCTAGTATTAGGCAGACTGGTCATTGGCTGTACTCGAAGTCAATCACACACTCTGATCAGTGATTGGCTGTTCTCGAAGTCAGTCAGGGAGATGCTGGTCAGTGATTGGCTTCTGAACCTGCGGTCATGTTTTGGTCTCACGCTGAAATGAGTGGACTCTGATGAAGTAATGCCGGCGGTCTTTTGTCGGCTAATACGGACTTTGAATTAACTTTACCGAACTGGTAAGTGAAAGTTTTAACGATGTATCTGTAATGTTCAGCTGATTCCTCCACAGACTTGCACTGTAAAAGTCTCCGGATGAATCAGCTGTTATTGGAGCTCGTTGTGCTAGCAGCAACTGGCCAAGTCAGTTAGTCGTAAATGCTATTCCGAGCTACGAGCTACGACAAGCAACTGTTATTACCGGTATATTCGCTAATGCTAATCGCGGTTAGCATTTCCCCATTGGAGGTAATGTTAAAATTAGCTTAGAAGCTAGCAAGTCGGACATAGAGGTACTTTATTCATCCCCAGGGGGAAATTTGTATGTTACAGCAGCAATACACACCAAAAAGCAAAGTAACAGAGTAACCAAAATATTAAGTATTAAAAATAATATCCATTAGAAATAAGACGTCTTAATTAGTGACACCTGATATGACTTAAGCCCTGTGACGTTCGTCAGCCCGAGCATTCATAATTATTGTGAGGAATAATTAACATGGACATGTGATCAGTCTCTTCACATATATTATTATTATTATTATTATTATTATTATTAAAAGGTGATCTGTGCAACTTTGTTTTTCAGGAAGTTTGTATCAAACAATATGCCACTGTTAATTATCAAACTTTGAAACCTAATTTAATTATTGCTATCCTCACTATAAATACAGATTGGTTTCGTACTGCAGACTCAGCATGTTCTCTGGAAATTATTGCAGCAAAGATGGAGGCAAGAAGGAGAAGAACGATTCCTGACCAGGATCCCATGGACCATATCATTCTGGCCAGAGACAAATCTTTTCTAGAAGGAAAATTCATTGACACATTTAAAGGTAAGTCTTTCATCTCATATTGTTTGGACACCACTGACATCATAGCCCTAGTTAACTAGCAGGTTTGTACATGTTGTCAATTGACAAGTTACTATTAACCAGTGGCGGGCCGTGCATTTTATACCTGGGCCTTCACTGCTGTCCTGCAGCTGAAACACAGCTACGGTTATTATTTGTTTCATGTTAAAATTAAGCTCAACACCTGTAAATACACTAACTGCAGAGAATACGCCGAGAGTGTCTCCTCTCCTCTCTGTAGAGGGTTGTGGGTGTAGCCACACTCTGACTGACAGGAACTGTCTCTGACATGGTGGCTCCGTCAGAGGGTGTGTCTGTCCCTGTGATCTCCCCTGGTTGGAGGTTCTGCGCAGCTCTGTTCCATGCTACGTCCTGATGACGAAGGATCTCGGGGCGGTGCTCTCACTTGAGATCACCGCTGGCAAACACCATGACTTTTCATGGTCAAACTTAGAGAATACAACATCTCCTGGTCGCAGGGCAGGTAAGGGCCTGGCTCCATGACGGCGGTTGAAGTAGTGAGCCTGTTGAGCCTTTTCCTTGCCATCCCTCTCGTTCACAGCTGTCCTAGGTAGGAGCTTTTTCTCCAAAGTGGGGAGTGTGGTACGGATTTTCCTCCCCATCAACAGCTTGGCTGGACTGAAGCCTGTGGTGGAGCAGGGAGTGGATCTATAGCTCATCAGAGCCATCACAGGATCTTCTTGCTTGAGAATTTTCTTTGCCATCTGTACGGCTCTCTCTGCGTGCCCATTGCCCTGTGGGTGGTGAGGGCTGGCTGTGTAGTGCTTGAAGTCGAGCTGCCTCGCTCGCTCCTTGAGCTCCGCACTTGAAAATTAGGGTCCATTATCACTCACCACCTCATCTGGAATGCCAAACCTGGCGAAGACTGTTTTCAGTCTTTGGATAACTTGTGCACTCGTTGTCGAGGGCAGCTGCAGTATCTCTATAAACCTGGAGTAATAATCTGAGATTACCAGGTAGCTGTGGTGGTTGTGCTCACAAAGGTCCATTGCAATTCTCTTCCAGGGTCGCTCCGGAAGCGGTGTGGAGATGAGAGGTTCCTTTTGTTGTGTTCTTTTCAGTCCACAGCACACCTGACATGACATCACAAGCTTGTTTATCTCCGTAGAGAGTCCGGGCCACCACACAGATGAGTACGCTCTTCCCTACATTTGACTTTATATGGTGTGGTCATAGGTGTGTGTGGTCCCACTGGAGCATAGTCTTTTTATGGGTTTATGATGAAACAGCATCCGGTTACCATACGACAGTTTTTTATTTTATTTTATTGAATAACACAATAATAAAAAGTGACAGCTGTGATTATGGCTTAACTACTTCAGAGTCCTGGAGACAAACACGTCTTGGAGGGCCGGCAGATTGCAACCTTATCAGCAGAGCGGCCGATGCACTGCAGTCTGTCCTCGTCCTCATCACGTGTACTGTATCTGCAACACTGTTCCAGAATGTTTGCTCATCACTACAATGCTGTCCTGTGGCAAAGGCCTGTGTGCTGACGTTTAGGCCGCTGAAACCCTTTGGTTAAGATTAGAAAAAGATACTGATAATGTGTACTGTTGTTTCTTAACCAGCCTCGTGCACTTAACATTTCTCAGCATTTATTTCCACAACCCCTCCGCAACGGGTGGTCACGTGCTGTATCTACCTGTGGGGGAAACATGTAGGTGGAGAGAAGATTGGTGACAGTCACAGCAGTAATGGAAGCGAGGGGGTTTTCCAGTTGAGATGAAATTAGATCTCACCCTTTACTAAAAACACAACTACCTTGCATGACGGGCTGATGAGGTCCTGCTCTCTTCGTCCTTTGTGTTTGGCGTTTGCTAAAGTTATTTCTTTACCTACAACTTGTCGCAGGATTGTCGCAGGATTCTAAATCTCCATCTGATGACCTGGATAAGCAGCTATCTCCTCAAAGCGGGGTAAGAACTGAGAGTCAATGTGAGAGTAAAAGGCCGCAGTCAAAGCTAATGACTGGGCCTGAGACTCTGATTGTTGGTGACTATGCTGTAAAAGATGTCAGAAAACTGTGCAGCAAGAACACCAAAATACTCTGCTTTCCGAAAGATATGGTCTCTGACATGAGAGACAAAATCCTGGACATCGTGGCTGATTATCCCACAGCGAAAAACATCATCGTGCATACAGGAAGCTGTGATATTGTGAAACAACAGTCTGAAGTTCTGAAGCGAGACTTTATTGATCTGTTAAACACAGTCAGCTCTGTCAAGGCTGAGGTGTTCATCAGTGGCCCTCTTCCACCAGTCACAGGAGGAGATGAAGGATTCAGCAGGCTGTTTGCACTGAACGAATGGCTGTCAACTGCATGTACTGACCATTCAGTACATTTTATCAACAATTTCTACCTTTTCTGGGAGCGCAGACATCTTTTTACAGCGCATGGAGTTTGCCTGAACAAGTCAGGGGTAAAACTGTTTACCTCAAACCTATTTTTCTCCCTGCGTCACCCGTCTGTCCCTACTGCCAAGGACAAGACCAGAGAGGAGTCTAAACAAGAGATAACCACACAGCATCGCCATGGAGACCTTACAGGAAGGATGCCCCCGCCTAACGACAGCCAAAAGGAGGAGTCTCCAACCTCATCATCAGGGACCGCCTCCGATCTCCCACTTCCCCTACCCTTCCTAGACGAGGAGTCTTTACCTCCCTCCCCAGCACCTACTTCCACCCCCCAAATTCCATCCAGGTCCCTTTCCTCTCTCACACTCTCCCCATCCTCCCCCCACCTGGAGTTCACTGACCACATGAAAGAGCTGGTCATTGCTGGAACCAAACACACTCCTCTCCCCACTCCTCGACGGTTCCACAACCATCCTCTGTCTCCCCTACCTGATAAAGGAAATAATTGATATCTTCTGGGTCCAGGCTACAAGGCTAATGACACCAATGACTCTCTCCAGGAAAAGTCTGGGCCCTGTATGCAGCTAGCCGTCTCAATTCCTGTCCTGCAAGTTTATAGAAAAAGAAAGGTGAGGCTGCGAAGAAACAATAGTAAACCTGCAAACTTATCAAACTTAGCATACATTCCTCGTCAGCCTGTCCAAATAAATTGGGCAAAGAAAGCTTTAACCACATTAAACTTAGCTTTATTAAATGTCAGGTCTCTGTCAGGGAAAACATTTTTAATCAATGATTTTATTGTTAGGCACAAACTGGACATTTTGTTTTTAACTGAAACTTTGTTAAATCAAGATAACAGTGCAGCTGTTCTTATTGAATCAACACCTCACAACTTCAGTTTCATGAGTGAAACAAGAACGCATAAGAAAGGAGGTGGAGTTGCTATTTTATTTAATGATTCTCTTCAATGCAAGCAGATGTCCTTTGGTCATTTTAGTTCTTTTGAATATGTGGCTCTGAATTCCACTCAAGCTTTATTCCTAAACATTTACAGACCGCCTAAATACTGTGCAACCTTCTTTGATGAGTTTACTGAACTGCTGTCTGTAATCTGTATTGATTTTGACTGTGTTGTTATTGTTGGTGATTTTAATATCCATGTTGATAATCCCCAGGACAGAGAGTCTATAGAACTATGTGGTGTCCTTGATAACTATGATCTGACTCAGCATGTGACAGGACCCACCCACAACAGGGGGCACACTCTGGACCTAATCATCACCAAAGGTGTAAACATTTCCAAGGTTGCTGTGACTGATGTTGCACTCTCTGATCATTTCTGTGTTTTCTTTGAGAGTGCAATCTCCTTGCACACAAATGTCCAAACCAAGGTTGTGACAAAGCGTTACATCTCTGAAAACACCAGTGAACTATTTATTCAGAAGTTCTCCTGCACACCAGCCCTCTCTTGCCTCTCAGTCAATGAGCTTGTAGATGGCTTCAATTTTAAAGTTAAAAATATTATTGATGCCATTGCACCCACTAAAGTGAAGGTTGTCTCGGGTAAGCAAAGGTCTCCTTGGAGAAATGCTACGCTGGTCAAAATAGAGAAACGAGAGTGTCGGAAAGCTGAGCGCAGGTGGCGAAAAACTAATCTCCAGGTTCACTGTGACATCTATAAAGAGAGACTTCGCAATTATAATTTGGAACTCAGAAATGCAAGGCAGTCATTCTTCTCTGACATCATAACCAAAAACAAGAACAATACACGCGCCTTATTTGCTACCGTCGACAGGCTAACAAACCCTCCAGTGTCGGTAGCTGCTGAGCTCCAATCCACTTGGGCATGCAATCAATTTGCCTCCTTTTTTACTGACAAAATTCAGAAAATCAGACAAGCAGTCAGTGCCTCCACACCAACCACAGGATATGTGTTGTCCCGATCTCTGAATAACATCCATTCAAATATCATGACACAATTTCATTCAATCGACCGTAGAAGCCTAGAAGACATTATACAACATCTGAAGTCATCCTCCTGCTGCTTGGATGTTCTACCAACACACTTTTTCAAAACACTTTTGCTGCAAATTAATTTATAACCGGAAGTTACGCATCTCCCTCACACCGGAGACAGTTGTTTGTAATCAAATATCAAGAGAGAGCTGCATTTTGTATCTACATGCATCACGTGAATTTTCTGAAGGATCTCACCTCGCATTGCCCTTGGCACGATAATCCTGCTTCCTCTGAGGACAAGGCCATTGTGTTCTGATAGCTCTGATTTCACTTGGACGTAATCTCCCGCGTCCATGGGCACATTGCTTAAGTGTTCCGGCCATCCTTTCTTTATGAGCTTCACAACTGACAGCAGTTCAGCGTCGGCTGCTATCGCCATTCTGATTTCTAGCAGCTGACTCCTCTGTGGCCCCATAGACCAGAATGTCGTCCATGAAGACCTCCACACGGTAGCCGGTTATTCCGAACGGTAGCCGCTTGAAGTTGAATCTGCCAAATAGCGTAATGAAGGTAGTGAGCTTACAGCTGTCTGGGTGCAACGGTATCTGGAAGAACCCACTGGCGGCATCGAGCGAAGAGAAGACAGTGGCCCCACTCAGCTTTGCTGTAATCTCATCAGTAGTAGGCAGGATATACTGTTCTCTTTTCACAGCCTCGTTCAGCCTCTTGAGATCAACACATATGCGGGCTTTACCTGTGCTCTTCTTCAAGACTGGCACCATGGGTGCACACCAGTCCGTGGGCTGTCACCCTCTCGATGATGCCATTTCCCTCCATCCTCTGGAGCTCCTCCTTTACCTTTTGCAGCATATGGAGAGGTACGTGTCGTGCTGTTTATACAGCATATGGCTGAGCGTTGTCTTTCAGCAGTATTCTCACCGGTTCAGTCTTTAATGTCCCATGCTCACCATATGCCTGTGGATGTCGTCTGTCACACACCGTTTCATCCACTCTCCTCACCAGATTCATTTCCACAGACAACGGCCTGCTGAGTAGGTTGTTTACAGTACGTCCGCGGGTGACATATGCCGTGAGTGGGTGAGTCTTTCCTTTGTAGCTCACAGTGCCGGTAGTACAGTAGTGACGGTAGTACCGGGCTGTTTTACCTGAACTATATATGTCTCCACTCTTTGGGTCAAACAGAAGCTGGTGGAATGTTTGAGAAAACTTGGTAAAGTAAAATGCTGTCTGGTCACAGTGTCTTGTGAGGACAGCAGATAACTTGTCAAACATGAATTAACCATCACGGTCAGTAAATGGCATCACTTGTGTGTCGGGGGATGGGCACAGCATGGACCTGCTTTGTGAGGACACCTCTTCTTATGAGGACCATCATATTTCTTCACACACTGGTCAAACAAGTTGGTTTTATGTTAGCTTTTAAGCATTGACTAGGCTCAGGCCTTATGTACACAATTCAAGGCTGGACATACTTTCATTACTATTACAACTACAACAAATGACTTGCATACATAATTTGCGCTATTTGAATGAAGGTCTTGATAGATTTCTATCAGAGGTGTAACTTGTTTTTCTCAGTTTTCTGTTGTCATTGTGTATAAGACTGGAGTACTCTGTAGGCTAGCTGATCCACTGTAAATGTACACACCTTCATAACTGCAATGCCTCTGCCTTCACACAAGTCTTCCTCAAACTTCTCCAGAAGTTACATGACAACAGCATATATTTTCTCTGTACAATCTTAGGCACCTTCTAAAGAACCGTCTAATCCTGAACCCAAGAAAGGAGTTCCATTCTCGTCAGAAAAAGAAATGGTAAGTTCCTTTTTGTAATATCGCAGTCGCATGCTGTTTGGCTAGAATGGGGGGAAACAACACCTCCATGACATATCAGCCTACTTCCTGGGATGGGATGTATTTCATGTCTGCAGTGCACACCACATGCTAACAGTGAAAGTGGCAGTAGGTAATTAATCAGAATAGAATTTACTAAATTGATTCCGCGGGAGAATTTGGGTTTCATCTACACAGTTTTGCCCATTTAGAATGGAAAAGTAGACAAATTATAAGGAAATTGAAATAAGAACTAAGTATGTAAAGAAATGTGCAGTATATTACAACAATAAATAACATATATGGAAATAAGAAATGTGTAAATTATATAAACTACAATATAAAACAGTGTAAATAATAATAATGTGGAAGAACTGCAGATAACTTGTCAAACATGACTATGAATTAACCATCACGTTCAGTAAATAGCATCACTTGTGTGTCGGGGGATGGGCACAGCATGGACCTGCTTTGTGAGGACACCTCTTCTTATGAGGACCATCATATTTCTTCACACACCGGTCAAACACATTGGTTTTATGTTAGCTTTTAAGCATTGACTAGGCTCAGGCCTTACGTACACAATTCAAGGCTGGACATACTTTCATACATAATTTGTGGTATTTATTGAATATGAAGGAAGGTCTTGATAGATTTCTCTCATAAGTTGAAGTTATTTTTCTCAGGTTCTTTTGTCTCCGTGTATAGGATTCATCAGTCATCTTTTATGTTCCATCCTTCCTTGCTGGCTAGTAAGCAGAATTTCAGCCAGACAAATGGCCAGTGTTGTAGAACTTTGATTGCTGAATGTAAATGAATCACTGCTGTTTTTATAATTTCTAAGAGTGTGCCTATTTTCGACTCATTCACAGGAATTCTGTGGTGAATCAAGTGATGCTTTGAATACACCTTGTGCAACTCCCTTCACACCAGTGAATGAGAACGTAAGTTGGAATGTATTCTTCTTTCACACACTGGCAAGACGTTACATGTGGGTGGCTGGGGGAAGACGGTAGTACCGGGCTGTTTTACCTGAACTATATATGTCTCCACTCTTTGGGTCAAACAGAAGCTGGTGGAATGTTTGAGAAAACTTGGTAAAGTAAAATGCTGTCTGGTCACAGTGTCTTGTGAGGACAGCAGATAACTTGTCAAACATGAATTAACCATCACGGTCAGTAAATGGCATCACTTGTGTGTCGGGGGATGGGCACAGCATGGACCTGCTTTGTGAGGACACCTCTTCTTATGAGGACCATCATATTTCTTCACACACTGGTCAAACAAGTTGGTTTTATGTTAGCTTTTAAGCATTGACTAGGCTCAGGCCTTATGTACACAATTCAAGGCTGGACATACTTTCATTACTATTACAACTACAACAAATGACTTGCATACATAATTTGCGCTATTTGAAGGAAGGTCTTGATAGATTTCTATCAGAGGTGTAACTTGTTTTTCTCAGTTTTCTGTTGTCATTGTGTATAAGACTGGAGTACTCTGTAGGCTAGCTGATCCACTGTAAATGTACATACCTTCATAACTGCAACGCCTCTGCCTTCACACAATAGAAATAAGAACACTTGCAAAAATAACAGTGTGGATAGTCATTCCTAAAGAATTGAGAAACAAATAGGATTTGCCTGCATTCTGAGCTTTAATTTAAATTTTAAGTCTGTTTTTATTTGTCCTTAGGAAAAAGAAAAAATATGGAGTTTGCCCAGGATGAAGCCAAGAGTTCCAAAGGTATATAGAAATGCCACTAGTTATCATGACTTGATTTTTTTTGTTTAAGTTGCAATAGTTCAGTTATGTGAAAGCCGTATATTGAACTCTGGATATTCAGTTTTAGTCTTCTTTTTTTAGACACTAAGTTTTTTAAGTACAATTTCGAATGTTTCAAATATATATTTTAAGTGTACTATGTTACAGCCTTAAGCAGGAGTTATATAAAGTTTATTTACCGAATACTATCGGTACAGTGGTGACATAATGCTGTTTTTATACTCATTTTAATTGAACTTAAGTATATGTAACTTTGATAAATAATATACTCGATAACCCACAAATGCTACATTTGAGTGCATCAACAGTTATTCCAAGAATGTTGTAAATCTCGACTAACCTTATGATTGTCTTTATAATAATCTAATCAAGGAAAATATGTTCTTGTGATTGGCAGATGTCTGAAGAAGATCTTCCAAAAAGCCGTGGAGCAAGGTGGAAGTATCATCTGTCATGAAACACTTTAGAATACACATTTCAAAGGGACACCTTGCTACGAAGTTGGAGTGTGAGCAATGTAAGAATGCTCAAGACCATGTTTTGAAAGACAGAACTGTTCAAAACATCCGAGATTTTGTGAGGAACAGGGGCCTGACTTACAAAAGGAATAATGTAACATGAATATCCATGAATATCCGTTTTTCTGGTCACAATGCGTTTCACCGCACACTGCGTCGTTTGCAGTGCGTTTCACTGCGTCGTTTGCAGTGCGTCGTTTGCAGTGCGTCGTTTGCAGTGCGTCGTTTGCAGTGCGTCGTTTGCAGTGCGTCGTTTGCAGTGCGTCGTTTGCAGTGCGTCGTTTGCAGTGCGTCGTTTGCAGTGCGTTTCACTGAGTCGTTTGCAGTGCGTTTCACTGCGTCGTTTGCAGTGCGTTTAACTGCGTCGTTTGCAGTGCGTCGTTTGCAGTGCGTCGTTTGCAGTGCGTCGTTTGCAGTGCGTCGTTTGCAGTGCGTCGTTTGCAGTGCGTCGTTTGCAGTGCGTTTCACTGCGTCTTTTGCAGTGCGTTTAACTGCGTCTTTTGCAGTGCGTATCACTGCGTCGTTTGCAGTGCGTTTCACTGCGTCGTTTCACTGCGTTGTTTAACTGCGTTGTTTGCAGTGCGTTTAACTGCGTCGTTTGCAGTGCGTTTCACTGCGTCGTTTGCAGTGCCGGTTACTGTGTCGCTTGCAGTGCAGTGCTTTTCGCTACAGCGCTTTTCGCCGCAGTGTATTGCATTTCGGCGTTTGTCTGGTCACTAGGGGTGTAACGGTTCACAAAACCCACGGTTGGGTTGGGTACGATACAGTGGAGCCACGGTTCGGTATGTTTCGGTACAGTAGAAAACTATAAATGCCAGAGAAATGTACTTGATTTTTAAATGTAGCTCAAGCGCAAGTTCAGTCAGGAAGACACTCACTAGTAATCTCTATCTTTCCTCTCCTTGTAATTACTCTATCAGCTGATTGGGGGCGGGCACTTTTAGTAACCTACCAGATTCGGCACACCGGTTCCTCAAGCCAATCATATCGTTGCGGTCATACTTTAAATAGTATTCTCCTCTCTGCTGCTGTCAGTTGTCATTTCAGCTACGCAGTTGCAACCCTCCTCCACCCCAGTCACCTCGAGTCATGCTCCTGATCCATCATCAGATGGCAGCAACTCCTTTCATCACCACCACCAGTGTCTGGACTCCAGGGGGGATTAGGCCTGTTGGACCTCAATATCCCTACCCTCGGTGATAGTACTTCAGGATGGAGTCCAATCGCCAAAGACTTTGCACTTTTCATATTTGAAGCATGTGTAATAAATCATTGTTAACTTAGGAAACGAGTCTCTCCTGATTGAAATATATTTATTCATTACAACTAACATCATAAAGTTATTCTTTGACTTTGAACAATGATGGAACTATACCTGAGTGACCCATCTTCTGGGGTGTCTTCTTAGCAACACATAAGCATAACAAACTGCTCCTTAATGTTATGTAGTATTGTTACTTACATTTTGCTTACATCTTGTATTGTTACTTACATCTTGCAGATGAGATTTTTAATCTCAATGGGAGTACCTGGTTAAATAAAGGTTTGATTCAAACGTATTCGGTTCGTCATGCGTACCGAACCGTGAGCCTCGTACTGAACGGTTCAATACGAATACGCGTACCGTTACACCCCTACTGGTCATAGTGCGTTACACTGTGTCGCTTGCAGTGCGTTTCGCAGCAGTGGTTGCCTTTTGTCATTTCTTTTTTTGTCTGGTCACAGTGCGTTTCACTGCAGTGCAGTTTAAAATGTTGCTGTTTTCTTTTTTTTTACGACAAAGAAATCTTGTACTGTCATCTAAATGTTTAAAATCATGTACATCATAATACATGTATTTTCATTTAAAGGCATTCTGATCTAGCTTTTGATTTTATTTCCTCCATTACCCTGTTGCTGATACCATTTTATACTTAAACAAACAAAAAAGTGGTCACAATTTTAAAGTAAAAGCAACCTTCCAGAATAAACATTGAATATATGCACTTCAAATGTTGTCCGTCTCTACCATTCTTATGCAAATGAACTCAAGGATGAAATTATTAGATTTTGATGGTCAAAGGTCACTGACCAGACAAAAAGTCTTCATTTGCTAATTATGACAATATCACACGAATGAATACAAAAAATGTGCGTGTGAAATGTTAACATTTAAACCTACATGGATGTAATTTGTAACATGACGTGTTGATGGATGCATACAACCGTGAAGAGGTAATTCTAGTTTCACTAGCTAGGGCCCCACCTCGGCCGGCGACGTGGTTGGTCGGAGTGTTTTAGGGATGGTTGGTGGAGGGTAGCCTAGGTGAAGCGGTTTGGGGAAAGGCTAGGTTGAGGGTCCACTGCGGCTCCCAGGCCTTGCAGACCCCCCGTCCATGTGGGACAGTGGTGACTGTGGAGGAGGGTGCCTCCAGGGAGTGGTTTTAAAGAGGGAGGGAGGGTGGGGTGCGAAAGGCGTGGCAGGCCGAGCTATAGTGGCCGTGGGTATTTGTAGGGTGTGGCCGGAAGTGGCCCCGAGGAGGTGTGGCCCTGCTCCTGAAATTCAGCTAAGGTCTTATCTCCAATTCACTAGCCAGGGCCCCACCTCGGCCGGCGACGTGGTTGGTCGGAGTGTTTTAGGGATGGTTGGTGGAGGGTAGCCTAGGTGAAGCGGTTTGGGGAAAGGCTAGGTTGAGGGTCCACTGCGGCTCCCGGGCCTTGCAGACCCCCAAAAGCCTGCCTACGGGAGCAGCGCTGCCTGCCCGTTGGGCATTTCGGTGGCGCTGTGGCGGGTATAAAGTTGGTAGGCGTGGGAGGACCAGCGGCCTAGGGCTTTGATGAGGTGATCGGGGACTCCTCTGCTTGCCGCGGTGGTGGCGGCTCCTACGCGGAAGGAGTGGCCGGAGAAGGAGTCTGGATTGATCCCGGAGAGGGTTAGGATCCCCCTGAAATGCGCGAGGAACCAGGATCGGTCGGCGATGCGGCCTGTCTCGGTGATGAACCGTGGTTCGTGGGGAGTGGTTTGCTGTGTTTTCCTGGTTTGCAGGTGGTGCATGAGGGGTTCGTAGGGGCTCAGGTGTGAGTGGAGTTTGAAATAGTACGGGGACTGGTTCACTGATCTGGTTCGTTTTGCTCCGTTTTGAGCCGGAAGGCTCGGCAGTTTTCGGAGACGGGGTAGAGGTCGGCTATGCAAGGGTGGAGGCTAGGGTTGAACTGGGCTGAGGAGGACGTGAATTCGGAGCAGCGTAGGAAGCCGAAGAAGGCGAGTAAGAACATGGCTTCTAGGGTACGTGCCGGGAGGGGCAGGCGGTCAGAGCGGAGGGTGGCGATGCAGCGGGACACCAGGTCGGAGGTCAACGGAAGGCCGCGAGGCGTCGATGGAGGTGCTCGGCGCTGGAGGC